>PVKE010011742.1:0-39622 GCA_004027555.1 Craseonycteris thonglongyai
TTGCACATCATTTGTTTTTCCACATAGTTTCATTCCACAGGTGGGAGTGGGGCTGCACAGGGCAGGAACTAGGCTGGGGTCTTCACCCCAGTGAGAACTGAACTGGGGGCACTCCCCAGTTCAGCATATGGGTCCACATGGGCCAGGGCTGGGACTCGATCCTCGGTCCCCAGGACTGTAAAGTGAGCACTTAACCTACTGAGCCATCTTGGCTTCCCCAGATTTTTTAAAATGACCTATTTTGAAATGATATAGAGGAATCGTATTAAAGCTGTCTGCTCTTTGATGTAGAATAGTAACAATAACTACAGCTTTCTAAACAAAACAGATTTTTGAAACTGGACAAAAAAGCCAATGTTATTAAAGTCGAGAGTTCATTTTTGAAGAGAAATATGTGAACAACAAAAGAAAACAGGTATCTGCCAAATACACTCAAGTTTTTACACTATCAGTTTTAAAGTTACTAGATTAAGGTAAACTTGAAAGATGATAGTTTGATAATCTGTTATTAATTTTCATAGGAAAGACAACTTAATGACTGTTTTGACTATGTTCTTCTAAAGGAACTTATATTCTGATTAAAAAGGAAGAGCCTTTTTCATTTCACTCAACTTGACTCATTTGTTAAGAAAGCAAATTAATAAATTTTCCCATCCCATCTTATGGCTGCCATTTAGAACTGGACTAGTTTGAATCCATTATGGGTCCATTTTCATGTACTGTAACATCTTAAAATTGTTTAGACAGCATTTATATTTATATATCTATATCTATGTATCTATCTATCTATATCTCTATATGTTTATATATATTTATAGACATATAGAGCATAGATACAGATGTACAGATATAGTGGTGCCTAATATGATTCAAACTCTTGACAATGATAATAGTTTCAATTACAATTATTTTCAAGAAATACTATCTTTGGATAGATATATATGTTCATATTCTAAAGCAAAAGGACCAAGAATTGTGAAAGTTATTTCAGCAGAGAAATATGGTATTACTATTTAAGTAGCCATTTGCATAGGTACTATTTTATTCTGAATTTTTTTTAAATGTGCAAAGTTATGACTAATGAAAAGCACCTTAAATTGTAAGGCCCATGAAGAATATATATTTTACAATCTTTGAGCCTTCTCTAGTCCTTAGAAGATATCCTACCAAGTAAGCTTTCAGAAAAAAACTGAATTAAGTAATAGTAAATATATACGAAAATAAATCCTGAGAAAAATAAAACTTCTTTAACACTTCAGCAAGAAACCATTCGTGTTATGCTACACAAGAAGATTTTGTGTTCCTATTTCGGTGTCCTTCATACTCTTCCCTCTCCTCATCATCATTTTCTTAAAAACGTAGAGTGTGAATGGTTTGATGAAGTTTATAGGGTTAGCGAAAGAACTTCATTGCCTCTCTCAGCATTTGTCAAAAAGGGATTTAGCAAGCTCAGAGGATACAATTTACACAATTATTTTATTGTATTTTTTTCCATTATATTTGTTATGTTAAAAGCAGTATTTGTTTTACATAATTATTTTTAAAAACCTTATAAATATGCAAAGTATATTCAATCATGGAAAGTATCCTATAAATACTTCCCTAAAAATATATATGCACACATATTGCTAATCTGTGATATAAAGCAATATCTATCTTATGTGTACTGAATAAAATCTGTTTTAAAAGAAGCTATTTTAAATCCTTTAAAAGAAGCTATTTTAATAATCCAAAGTAGTGAAATTCCCTCAATAAAAGCAATTTATAATGCCATTTAATCTTTAGAATATTTCATCTTTTTTCCTGTTGATAAAAAAAGTTGTTTGTCTGAATAGTTCAAACTTGAGTGCTTCTTTTAAAAAGCTCTGCTGAGAAGTCATTAAAACGTGTCCACTGTGCTTCTGAAAACTGAATCTGATTTTGTGACCTTCATGTCTCACTTTCAAAATTTCAATCTGTCTGAAATCGCTAGCTTAGTTTTTCTTTTTGCCTTTACCAAATTCCTTTCTATTGACCTCAGCTGCTTTGACCCTAACTCACATCCAGTATGATTAATACCACAGTGGAGCTGGCATTAAGCATTTGCTTTGACGGGCTCATTATCTTTCCTCTTTGTTATTTTTCTTTGAGTCCTTTTTGATATGTATGAATTTGTTGGAATCTGACAAGACACTTATGGTGATCTTATGCTCCCTTAAATAGTCTTTTATCTAATTTTAAATGCTGCAGCAATATTAGAATTTATCACCCTTTTTACTTTGAGAACACAAAGCAATCTATTTACTCAAAAAAATCAAATAATCGGGAAGAGACTAATCTGAGGTCATGAAACTGTGTCTCTCCTTGGAAACAGCATTCTGAATCTCTGCGGAAAAGCTGTTTACAACTGATTTATGAAACTGACTTATCTGCTGATCTATATTTATTGCTTATTTAATATACATATTAGCAGTATTAACTTTAAGGATATATTCACACAAAATAAAAAATTTCCAGTTATTTTAAGTAGTATGAATATTTTATATAATAATCCAACTCTTAATAAATTATACTGAAAATTTCCACCTTTTCTATAAATTTAAAAACAGCCTAATTTCTATTAATTAATGTAAAATTATATATTTATATATAATATACATAATTATAGGTATATATGTCCTCTTTTCTTTATCACATACTTGATATATATCTCATGTATAAATATTCCCAAAGAATTAAATTACAATATTAAAGAAACTAGTTTGACTCTCCTAGACATGATATAACTTGGCATTGCTTATACCTTAAGTGAATATTGATATAGTTATTAAAGAAGCAAAAGTAGGGGAAGCCGGGATGGCTCAGTGGGTTAAGTGCTCACTTTGCACCCCTGAGGATTGAGAATCGAATCCCGGCCCCGGCCCGTGCAGACCCATATGCTGAACTGGGGAGTGACCCCAGTTCAGTTATCACCAGGGTGAGACCCCCGCCTAGTTCCTGCCCTGTGCAGCCCCACCCACCTGTGGAATAAAACTATGTGGAAAAACCAATGATGTGCAACTATGGAGACTGTTCTGGGCCCTCCCCCTTCTCTCTATCTCTGTCTCTGTATCTCTCTATCTCTCTTTCTATCAAAAACAATAAAAATTTAAAAAATCTTAAAAAAAAAGAAGCAAAGGGAGAACAAAGTCAGTTATAAAACAGGTTTACTACACCTTGTATATTACTACAAGCAACAATGGTAGAACACACAAACATTTTCTTTTATTCTCACAAATCTGTGTCAAAGTCTAATTACAAATATAAAATCTATCTTTTAAATTTTCACAGATAATAGACTTGACATTGAATTTAACATCATAAATAATTAGAGAGACAGTTGCTATAATTTTCTGAATTTTCTCCAATTTGGTATATTAAAGATATAAAATAAATATAGAGTCAAGCCAAAGAAACTCCCTTTTTAAAGTATATACAAGATCATATGAAAGGAGCATTACTTCTTTCTCTATTATCCCTTTAAATACCATAATTATTTTGCTTATTTAGAAACCTGTGTTCATAAACAGCTTTATATCAAACTCCTCTAATATTGTCATAGTGTCCCATATTTTTCAATCACATTATTCTTTATACAATAAAATAGTGGGAAGCCAGGATGGCTCGGCAGGTTAACTGCTCAATTTGCAACCCCATGGACCAAGGATCAAATTCCAGTCCCTGCCCATGCAGACTCATATGCTGAAATGGGGTGTGTCTCCCATGCAGGAGACTCCCAGTTTGATTCTCGTGCCCCTTCTGCTTCCCCCCACCACCACACATTCAGACCCTGTGTGGAACAAAACCATGTTGAAAACTGGTGATATACAACCATGGAGACTGCTCTGGGCCTCCCCTTTTTCTCTGTCTCTCTGTCTCTCTCTGTCTCTGTCAAAAACAATAAACAAATAAAATAAAATCTAAAATAAACCAGCAATGAGTAGCAAGCTGTAAAAAAACATAGTAAATAAAATATTGAGCTTCTGAGTTGGATATCCTAGCTCACACTATGTACTTGCTTATCAGTTATTAAACCTCTGTAGGCTTCATTTTTTTAGTCTACAAAATGGAAATGAAGAGCTAAATATTTTATGTGTTAGGCATTCATAGTAGTGCCTGACACATGGGAAAGATTCAATAAAGTGTGCTATTAATAATCACTGTCTAATTGAGAATCATTATCATTAGTGGCTATGATATAACTCCACTTAAAGTAAAAGTGCCAATCAATAATTGTTATATTTGACAATTTTATTCTAGCACACACCAATAAGAGCAGTTTGGGAAATGGTGGTTTATACTTTCTAGTATATGAATCTTATATCTATAGGATCTTCAATAAAACATTTTATTGTACAAAGGAGTTATTTATTAATTTATTAGTTACTTAGCATCAAGTAATTTAGTATATATATACACACAATTACCATTAAAATAAAAGAACACTATGGTTTTAAAATTCTCCATTTTATAATTTCTTACCTAAGATATAGAAAAAAAAAAATATATATATATATAATGTATTAATAGAACAGAACTAAGAAATTTATAACAATGAAACATGTTTCCATAATAATGCCATCAAATTATTATTTATTTATGCCCATCTGTCATTTTTCAATATTCATTTACTTAACTTAGGTGCAAATAAGTAAAACTACTATCAAAATATGGATCTGGGGCACCACTTGAAAAATTAGAATAGCCTTAAAAATTCTCTTTCACTGCTTTTTATACAAACTAGAATAAAACTGTGAAGAAATTTCTGTTCATGAAGCTGTCTTGAAATGATACCTTACATTTTTATATCACATCTGTCTCTCAATGTGCTAATTTTTCATTTTCTCCCTTAGAGATTCAGACATCAGAATGTGTTCTGAAGCATTTGTTGTAGTTACAAATTATCAAACTCATTGATTATTTTCAGAGAACATGAACTACTAAGTGAAAATTTGAGTTAGAAAATGAACAGATATAGTGTATAATAGTTTAGACAGGTGGCTATGAAATACAGCTTGAATTCAAATCTTGGTTTTGGCAATTTATATCTGCTTGACTTTCCACCAGTCCTTGCATTCTATAAACTTTAGTTTCCTTATATTTTTATGTGAATAACAGGATTGCCCAGATCATAGCTTGGTTTTAAGGATTATATCACGAAAACGAATAAAAACTGCCAAACATAGTGACTCGTATACAATGAACACTCACTCGCTGACTAAAACCTCACCATATTCTTAGAGTGGCAGAAATAAATTATTCCTCCAAATAAGAGGGAATTCATATGTTGATGATAACACATAACTAAAAATATTGTAATTAATGTAAATTATCAACACTGAAATAAATAGTAATATTTTCCTTTATATTTATATATTTAAACAAATGTAAAGAGGTCCAAATATCTATATATTTAGAAGAATGCTCTTGGAAGATATTTTATTTCTTTGAGTTAACCTCACATTTCTTCTACTAACTCAGGAAGATCTATGAAGCATAATCTAAGATTATATTAAATCATCTATCTGCTGTAATCATATTTAATAAATGTATGCTTTTTGAATCTAATATTATGCAAATGTTCAAAAATAACAAGAACACTTATTAAAAATGTTATGGTTCACCAAGGAAATAAAGAAATGAACATTTATTGTGTTTCAATGAGGCACTTGACTCTCTATTAAGTGTGTTTCCTAACTGTCAGGTATGAAGAATCTTGCAAGGTAGAATTTCCTAGCTCCATGACAAATGGGAAAAACTGCATGCAGTTCAAGTGAAGAAATTTTTCAGGTAACACAAGTGAAAATAAAAGCTTGCCAGTTCTTATAAAATAAAAAGATACTTACTTAACTGCATTTTCTTATTTGGACAAAACAATTGCTAACCCAAATCTTACTAGCCAACTAGCTAACTAATTTTTCAATCTCAAAATTTATTTGCTTCCTTTTCCCAAATGAATGAACTAGAAGTTATTATGTCAATAAAAAAAAATGCCCTAAGTGATATTAGTTAACAATCTAATGTTGTGTCCAAGTATGGATACCTCAAACCATAATGTAGGTAACAGACCCAAACTCTAACTTAATTAATAAATGTATTTGATGAAGTAAGAATCTGAAAACATCAAAAACACTGTGAAGTATTTATGCACAAAAGCTTTGTAGTATGCAATGCAAGCAAACTGTTTGCAAGGATATCTAAAAATAATTAACTAGCTCCTTAACTTTTCTATATAAAAGTATCTAAATTCAATATACTTTGACTTTGAAATTGGGTTGAAGAATAAATGTATGGTATTTATGCAGTTCAGTAAATGAGTTTATTGACACTTAACATCCAGATTATGAATTTATAGATATAAATTAAAATTTTTCTTCATATCATCAATAACATATTACCTTAGTTTTAATTAAAGTTTATGATCAAGTTTTTTTCAAGTCAGTTAGATACATAATGTGCACTGGCTATATGTACACATATTTAGGATATTTACAAGACTATTGTAATTTATGATAACTCCATGAGGTGGGTAGTTTTAATACCCTCATTTTGTAGAAAAGTTACAATACATTATGTAGCTTGCACAAGGTCAAACAGCTAGTATGTGGTAAAATTTAGATTCAAACAGCAGCCCCGGAATCTGTTTTCAATTATTACATTGTTTTGCAGTATCTCTTGGAATATGCAATTTCAATCTGCCAACTCTCATAGGAACAGATTGTAATTAAAAATAACCCCAAAAGAATGTCCAATACAAACTATTGTATTATTGTATATATCTCACTGTGAAATACTACATACTACAGATTCAGATGTTACAGTACTCAAAAGAGAACTTATTCTAGAATCTAGTTTCTAGTCAAACAGGTAGCCTCCTAAAGTAATAATGTTGTGAAGCAAGGTGATCATGTTTAAGGTCATTATGATTAAGTTTATTAATTATTTATAAAACATAAACACACACACATACGTATACATATATGCACAAAGACTTAACACCTGCATAGACCTTGAGCTTATCAGTTCTCATGGAACTAAATTGTTAAAAGCAGCAGATGAAGGAAAAAGAAGGCAGTTTTATAATCTGATAAAACAAACAGTAAAGAGAAAGTGTTTTGGAAATAGTTTCCAAGGTGATGAATTTGGAGTCTATAAACAAGTCAGAAAACTTTAAGCCCAGGGGAAAAAGGGAGCTAATGCTACTGTTTCATAAATATGAATTAAAATCAAATGAAAGGAGAAATTAAGCCTGTAGAAAAGAGAAAAAACAGTTTCAGAAAATGGAGTTATGTTGCTTACACATGGACAACATTATACACTTCACAAATCTATACTTATTAGAATTCAGAAAAATGAAGATATTAAAATGTAAATCTGTATGTATAATTTGATTACTATAAATATATTCATATAATTAAATATGAGTATATAATTACATATGTATTTTATTATACTAGTAATGTATATCGGATTATAATATAGAAAGCAAGTGGTGTTTGACAGAAATTCATTAATAAAATTTAGCATATACTTAATCTGATATGTTTTATATTATCATAAAACTATTGCAATTTAACATGCAGCTACATTTTTATTATACTTATACGTAAGATAAACTTACTATATATTTTTAAATTTCTTTAATTTTTATTGTTCTGACAGAGAGAGAGAGAGAGAGATACAGAGACAGAGAGAGAACTGAACTGGGAGAACTGCCCAGTTCAGCACATGGGTCCGCACGGGCCGGGGCCAGGATTCGATCCTCAGTCCCTGGCGCTGCAAAGTGAGTGCTTAACCCACTGAGCCATCCCAGCTTCCCCTACACTTACTTTTAAAAACAGTCAAAGATCCATCTGCATTAGGCTTAAAATTTAGACATGATAGAAATTAGTAAAGCAAAACTATGTAATCATTTATAAAATCAATAAAAGATTATTACCTTTTTGTTTATTTTGTTTAATTACTATTATGATTTTATTTGTTAATTCTAAATCATTAACCTAAAATGTAGCCACTCAGAATGTAGTAGACATCTGTGTCTTCACTAATTACATTTTTGTGTGTGTGTGTATATATATATGTACACACACACAAACACACAGAAGCTGTCCAGAAAGTATCTAGCTGTGTACTCATTAGCTTCATACTGACAATGGTTGAATTTTTTCTGGATAGCCTACACACACACACACACACACACACACACACACACACACACAAACATACATATACAATTCTTCCAAAAAACTAGTATAAAATGAGTAACAATATACTTTACATGTACTGATATACAGAATACTGTTCTTGAACTAAGAGCAGTTTTTTGAATTTTTTCATATATGTAATAGATTTTTTTGATAGATTCACTCATTCAACCAATGAGTGCTGGGCACTGTTTCAGCCATGAATTACAATGAAATTATTTTTTGCTAATGGTCCAGTGCAATATCATAATCAGGCCTAGACATAATATTCTTCCACAGCCTCACCAGCTCATTCAAGGAAGTGAAGTACTAATACAATCAAAACACGATAGAAAATACTGACGTCTGTGCTCAAACGTGCCTAATATAAAATTAAATAAATAAACCTCCGAATCTTTCATTGTGGCATCATTTAAAAAGTTTTTATCTCCTTATGACTGTCAGGACTAATACAATTACAAAAAGAGAAGTAATACAGTCAAGTTATCAGAAGAGAATATGAAAATTGATTAATGCACAGTTAGTTCAGGACAAGTATCCAGTCAGATAATACTAATAATCATTCACCAATTGCTAAGTCACTCTTCTCATTCTGAGTATGGAACAACTCACATACATTACAATATAATAAATATAAAGTTTAAAGAATAATATAAGAATAAATTTCCATTATTTTGAGTTCTGTGTCCATTTGCAAGTTGAATAAATAAAAGTTTTCATTTTTTTAATTCATAACTGTAGCCCATTAAAATAAAATATTATATTTATATATGCTCTGAAAACAAATCAATGGCATTTAAATAATATTGAAAGTTCATTTAGTTCAATTTAATTGCTAATTTGCAAGAGATTGAAATCTAGACATTGAGATAAAAGTGCATACATTTATATTCAAATGCAACTTCTCATAATATAAAATGTATATGGCATGAACTTTGTAAGAGAGACAGGTTTTCTCAATAGCATGGGCAATATGTTTTATATAATTTATTTTTGACTAAAAATATATGATATAATTACACAATGAGGGCAAAAATATTACACATGTCACACAATTTGATATAAATTTACTTCCAAATGTATGTGCACCTTATCTTTGCCTTTCCATTCATTCTCCATGCTCTCTATTTCATTATCATTTCCTTTTTATTCTTTTCTTCCATACTTTTCTATTAAAATGGATGACCTCCACATCAAGCCTAATAACTTTCTATCAAGACCATCCCGGGATATTATTTCATATTTTATACCATTTGATAATTACCCTTTGACTTCTTTTTTTTTATTATTAAGGGCCAAGAATATTAAGCATATTTATAGTCCTAGAGTTTGTATGATAAAGATTAGCCTCATTGACCACCTCTACTTCATTAAACATACTAGGTAATATACATGTATTCAGAATTAGGTCCAAAACATCAGAAGGCAAATGACCATCAAAATGTATGAAAGACTTCATATTCTGTGTTCAGAGAGTATGTAAAAAGCCAGAACATCACTGAGAAAGATGTTGGACTATTTCTCTAGACTACTACAAGTAATCAGGACTTTATCATATTATTGGACCTGAAATATTAAAGAACATAATAACTTTTTGGATTAATGTCTTAGTTACAATAAAGGAACTTCTAGCAATGTAACAATGTCTAGTTCAGAATATATCACAGAAGCACTCCCAAAGAACAAAAGTTTATATTTGAAGTTCTTTGACCTCTAGACTTTTTTTCCCATTAAATTGAAATGCTTTACCAGACAGTATGAAGCCTCGAATTCACTTCCATTCTACCACTGCTGATGGCCAAGTATTGGCAAATTAATTTCACTTGCATATTAGTGGACCCTTTACTGAGTATGATGACCTCTAATTCACAGGAATATATTTTCCACCAGTCATTGAGTCCTTGGATGTAATAGAGATGTCTCTAGAGTTTCTGGAGAGAAAGAGTATATAGAAAGAAGGTGGGGACCATGGGGCATTGAAGAACTCAACTTCCATACTTTATACATATAGGATATTTATGTATTACTTTATTTGAAGATATTAACTATATTGTTTCTTTAAAGAAAAAAAGATGTTTTAAAATTACTGCTCTAAAAATTTAGTTTTACTATGGACATATAATTTACAGATCAATTTTCTGAAAAATAATCTTATGACAGACCTTGCTTTTTCATAACTAATTCTCATTGAATTGATTCTGAAATAGAACAGGTTTTATCAAATTAATTGTAAAGTCAACTGTTAAAGATAAGGACCTGAGTGCATGTGCACATGTGAACGTGCTTGACAAATATTTATATATGTATAAATCACAAATATATCTGTGATTCTACTAAGGTACTTGCTTGCTTGTTTTAGTTTAATTCTTTCTAAATAACTGCTGAATAGTATTTCAAGATTAAAAATATCCTTGAAGATTCACTAAGGCCCAGAGAAAATAAAAGAATTTGGATTCCAATGTTTCATCCAAGAAGAATTCTATTAAATGTACATTTTGTGTGGAACAATTTGTTGTTGGCCAGGCTCTACTCTACACATGAGTACAGAGAGTTTAATATCCATGGATCTCTGTGTTGTAATGAGAACGAAAAGAGAAAGAAAGAATGAAAGGGAGGGAGGGAGGGACGGAGGAATGGAAAGAGGGAGGTAGGTAGGAAGGAAGGAAGAAAGGAAGAAAGGAAGGAAAGGAGAAAGAAAAGAAAAGAACATCACCACCACCACCACCAACAACAACAACAACAACAAAAATTAGAAAAAGAACCCTAATCCCATTCCGTACATTTCCACACTTGATCTTAGCAAAAACACTGAGAAGCAATGCATTTCATACATTTCCAAATGACATTTCTACTAGAGGTTATAAACTCTCCAGTTTAGAATGACAGATTATCATTTAAAATTGAACGTGGGCCAAAGCTCTCTGTTTCTATTTCTGTTCTTATCTCATTACAGAAACACCTATAAATCAATAACATTAAACATTTTAATAACGTTACCCATTTGACATTGGAATGTTTATTCTAACTTATGAAGAATTCCTTTTAAGTAGCTGTACTATATGTAAAACATATAACATTTATTTGTGTGTGTGTGTGAAAATATTTCATTTGTTTTCCTTTTGATCAGAATAAATGACAAAAGATGTCTGTTTTATAAGCAATTTAGAAATCATATTTTTGAAATTTTCAAAAATTATGGTGATTTTTATACTCACCTTCTGAAACTAAAACTAGGATATAGATTTCAAGAACCTAAAATCTAAGGTTTAAAAATAAATCAGGGGGAAGCCGGGATGGCTCAGCGGGTTAAGCGCTCACTTTGCAGCGCCGGGGACCAGGGATCAAATCCCGACCCCGGCCCGTGCGGAACTATATGCTGAACTGGGAGCTCCCCCAGTTCAGTTCTCTCTCTGTCTCTGTCTCTGTATCTCTCTCTCTCTCTCTCTGTCAAAAAACAATAAAAATAAATAAATAAATATTTTTAAAAAAAGAGAGAATTTCTTTAAAAATAAATAAATAAATAAATAAATAAATAAATAAATCAGGGGAAGCCAGGATGGCTCAGTGGGTTGAGCGCTCACTGTGCAGCCCTGGGGACTGAGGATCAAAACCCAGCCCCAGCCTGTGTCGACTCATATGCTAAATTGGGGTGTGCTTCCCATGTGGAATACCCCCCAGTTTGGTTCTTGCCGCCCGCCCCCCAGTTTGGCCCCTAGCTCGAAGGGGCGTGCCTCCCATGAGGGAGGACCCCAGCCCAGTTCCTGTCGTGCATGGCCTCTGCCCACTTGTGTGGAATAAAATCATGTTGAAGACTGATGATGTATAGCTATAGAGACTGCTCCAGATCCTCCCCCTTTCTCTCTGTCTCTCTTTCTCTCTGTCTCTGTCAAAAACAATAAAATAAAATCTTTTTAAAAATTAAGAAACCTAGTTTATGGGATTGTAAGTAAATGATCACTACATAGTCTAGAGGAAACTGATAGAAAATTATAGTTACTTTGAGGTGTCTATTTTGAACATACTTTACATGAAATGAAAGAGTGATTTCAAGTAAATTTCCCTTCAAGCAAAATATTTTGATCATTAAACCAATAATTTCACTAATGTACTCGATAACAAGTTAAGCCAATGTGCCATATAACATTGGAAATTGAATAAGATTTTGATAGGACACTTATTAATGTACGGCTATATTTATGCGATAGTGAGAAACTCTAGGTTCACAGTTGCACTACAGATTTTCTGAGGATGCCTTAGAAGATGATGACAAGAGAAGAGCAATTAGAGACTTGGTGGCAATACTGTCTTTTCACGTCACACTAAGCTGTCTATCTATGATTGATAAAGCAAGCTTGAAATTTAAATATTTAAACTAATGCATAAAAATAACCATGTTTTTCTTTA
Source organism: Craseonycteris thonglongyai (assembly GCA_004027555.1). Lineage (NCBI taxonomy): Eukaryota > Metazoa > Chordata > Mammalia > Chiroptera > Craseonycteridae > Craseonycteris > Craseonycteris thonglongyai. Next base: position 12,627 of record PVKE010011742.1, read on the forward strand.
GTTAACTATTTTTCCCTGGAGTTGGAGTTTGAAATGACTGTGGGGTACGAAGAAACTTTGGGAGAATGGACAGAGCACCAACCAAAAGCCAAATGCTGACTAAATTTGCCAAATTTACTATTCTCTAGGTTAAATTCATAACTTTATTATGTATATTAAATTAATTAAAAGTTTAGTCTCCTTGTTAGCAATGTGGCAATTTATTGTCCAAATAATGGTACAGTTTTGAGAATGAAGGAATGGTGCAAAAATTATTAAAAGAACTAAATTGATTTAAACATGTGAAAATCAGGATCATCCTAAGAAAATTGGTGTTTGGACTTCATCTGGTAGTGCTGTTTTTTCCTTCTGAAGGTAGTTTTCTTCCTTTATTTTCTCAAATTCAGCTTCTGAGTAGAAAAGGAAGCAGATTTAACTTTATGAAAACAGAGTTAGGGTACTGATTATTATATTCTCTTTGGGTTTTTACATGATAATATTGAGATGTCATTTATTTGTAAGTCACTGACACCCAAAGGGGATGGGCAAATGCCATTTTGAACTTTTTGAACTATTTTTTGCTGTAGTTTGCAATTTTTGTCTAACCAGACATCTTTTATCTCTGCTTGTGGCACTGTCAAGTTCTGGATTCCTGTACACAACAAAGGGTGATAGTGACAGCTGACAATGAGAACATGTTCATTGCTTTTTGTATTTCCTTTCCTGCCTTTTTATTTTCTTTTTCAGTATCACTACCCAGGACCAGAAATACTTTCCTTCTTTCTGCCTTATATTACATCTATAATTTAGATGAAACTGAAGAAAAGACACCCTTTAACTTGTCTTCCTTCACCTTACAGGGGTGGTGAAACTTTTGGCGATTGAGTGCCAAAGTTTATGAAATAAGAGTATACTCACTCGACTCGCGTGCCAACCCATCGAGTGAGACAGAGGTATTGATTATTTTTATGTCTATAAGAGGCATAGGATGTTTTTATAACAAAAAAAACCCAATAATTCCGTGTGCCGAAATAATTACTCCGCGTGCCACTTTGGGCACGCATGCCAGAGGTTCATAACCCCCAGATTACATCATTCATTCTATGAACCAGATTAAAATTGAGCAGCCCTATATGTATTGTGAAACAACCAGAAATGCATCATGGTATTGGAGCTTAATTTCACACGTTCCATGTTTTACCAGAAAATTTTATTTTTTAAGAAACCATTGAGAAAACAGAGTAGTTAGAGAAAGATACAAGCAAATGACATGAGAAAGAATTATTTCCTCATAAGAAGAGACTAGCCCCAAGATAACTAACTGTCAAGATTAAGGATCAAAAAGACCACCCACCAACTTTCTTTGCTGAAATTTGATGACAAATTAATATATGTGCACCTTGCTAACTTCATTACAGATTCTAAGATTCCAGCCTCCTTTTATCTTTTCAACCTGTATTCAAATTATGGATGTAAAAATACACTGCCTGGCACAGACTAAGAATTCAATAAATGTTTGTTTCTGTATTTTCTAATTTTTTTTTCCTTCCATGAATCCATTTACCTATGTATCTACCCAACTATTCTGCTACATTTGATTTCCTACTTCATTCTCACTAATTTATGTCTTTCATGTTTTCACTTAAGAAAATCAAAGCTATCTAAGTGAATTCTGCTTTCTTATTTTCATTTCAAAATACTTTTAAGCTCCACTTTTCATCTTCTATGCTCATTTCATCTCAGAGAAAAAAAGAGAGCATTTTCTTTTCTATCATCCTTTTCTTAAAAATCTTTGCTCCTCAAGGCATTGTTCAAGTGATAACTCCTCTATAAATTCACTATATTTTCTTCCTTTCCTGGTTTCCCATGTTAGAATTAACCACCATTTCTGAGTTCCTAGAGAACTTTCATTATATCATCATTACAGTAACTTTCTTTTTTTCTAATACTATTGTAATCTAATGGCTGATAGCTTCACTAAACTGTGAAATCTTTGAAGTCAAAGATCATTTACCTCTTTAAATTGATTACCGTATCATTGTCTAGTAGACTTTGAGCATTAAAACTACTCAGTTGATTATTTTATAGCTCAGTGATGTTGACGTTGTGGATAATGTATCATATAACTTTCTAACCTTCCATATTCTTGCACCTCCAAATGAATGTCTGGGCTAGTGTTTTCCAGGTATCTAAGACATTAGTCACCTATCTTCTATTATGATTAATTCATAAGTTAAGAAATATATCAGGATTTTAAGGTAAAAATGGTATTATTAAAAAAGAAACATTTAAATCCATGATACTAAGAAAATATAAATAGGCTTATACCAGAAGCTGGGATGGCTCAGCAAGTTAAGTGCTTGCTTTGCATCCCTGGGTACCAAGGATTGGGTATCCCAGCCCCAGCCCAAGTAGACACATATGATGAACTGGGGTGTGCTTCCCATGAGGGAGGCCCCAGTTCAGTTCTTGCCACCCGGTTTGGCCCCTGCCTGGAGAGAGCATTCATCCCATGCAGGAGGCCCCCAGACCAGTTCCTGCCCTGTGAGCCCCCTGACCACCTGTGTGGAACAAAACCATGTCAAAAACTGATGATGTACAACTATAGAGACTGCTATGGGCCCTCCCCCTTCTCTCTGTCTCTCTCTGTCCCTGTCAAAAACAATAAAATAAATCTATAAAAAATAAAAAATAATAACATTATAAACTTAGTACACACAATATAAAACAAAAAACGTAGAAAAGATGGGTGGGATGATACCACCAGCCTGTTTGGGTCTGCATCAGGAATCAGGGACAGATAGCTGAGAATTCAGCTCGTGTTATAAATGGAGCATGTGTTTCAAGCTGGTGGAAGAATGAAGGCCTGGTATTGTTTGACATGATAGACTGAGGCAGATCTATTGCCTGGGTATATGGTTTATGAAAATCTGTCTGAGTAGGGACCCTGGAAGACGTAGAAACAACTAACTGACCAAGAAATAAGCCAAGATACCTGTTATAAATAAATGAATGAATGAATGGTTTATGGTTTATTTGCTGCTTTTAATCTTGAATTTTTTCAAAGATAATTTTTATTTATTTACTACATGCTCTGTGTAATGGACTGAATATTTGTCTCCCTCCAAAATTCTTATGTTGGTGTTCTAATACTAAATGTGATTGTGTTTTGAGGGAAAGCCTTTAAGGGCCATTTACATTTAGATAGTTATGATGATGGGTCACCCATGATGGGATTAGTTTCCTTAAAAAGGAGAAAAAGTCACCATAGCACCCGTGCTCTCTTTCTTCTAGGTAAGGACATAGTGAGAAGGCATCACATGTAAGCCAGGCAGAGAGCTCTCACCAGGAATTGAAGTGGCCAGTATTTTGATCTTGGAAGTCCCAGGCTTCAAAATTTGAGAAATAAATGTCTATGGTATTTTTTTATAGCAGCCTAAGTAAGGCAATCTGCTAACTTTCTTGTAAATATTTTAAACAAATCCATATAGCTTTATAATTATTTCAAACAAACAAAAAAAATGAATAAATTATACCAAAGACATAAAGAATCTTGTTACATATTTAGAAATTCAAATGAGGTAAATCTAAAACTCTTGATATTATATAAGCATACATATCTTTAAATAAGTAATACTGATTAAAGCAATATGCACATTTTGGTGACATATAGTAAGGGATCAGTAAATATTTCTGACTTACTAATTGCTTAAAGATTGTTTACTGTAAAATTCTATTATAAAAACAAAAGCAGACAGTTTATTAAAAGCTGTATGCCACACGATTACTCTTATATTCCTTCCCTGCTCTTTTTCTGCCACTAATATAGCAAATTACTTTAGAAATATAGCAATCTCCAGTTCTACTCAGGAAGCTCTAAGATACTACTTTACTGAAAAAAAACCTCTCCTTTTTCTTCAGAACTCAAGAAAAGTAGTTGGAGAAATGTGAACAATGGTAAAAACATTCTTCCTTCATCCAGCTGACACTAATCACTTGTCCATTGTGAAGGTCTCTTAAAAGGATTCAAAAGGCATTTGCTCTTTTTGACAATCTTAGAAGCTATATGTACTGAAGGGTGTATGAAACTTAATGGGAAGTACAGAGGAATTATGTAGAAGAATGCTTCAAATATACTAAGTTTAGATCTTCCTTGGTTTTTTTAATCTGGATTTCCTTCTGCTTGACATAATTAAGCTGCTCACCATCACCCTTTAAAAAATGTTAAATGTCAGTTATTCAAATAAGGCCTTTTGACAACAAAAATTAAATCTAGATCTCCAGTTACATGCTTCCTTGAGAAATGCAGTTTTTCTCTGTGGAAATCTTCATTCTTTTAACTGGTCATTATTTATAAAATAACTGGCATTGTCAGTTTTCCCTATGTTCTTGGTTACAAAATACAGGCTAAATGCTCACTACAGCACCTGACACTTAGGAAAGAGTCAGTCAATATTTACTGAGTGAATAAGGGAAGGACAAAATATTCAGGCAATTAAGATACAGAGAATATCTAACTTAAAAAACAAAGTATACACTTTAGGGTTCCTCTATCATCCAGGTGAAGAGGGAGCTCACATACTAAAACTAAGAACTGACTTCATCAGAACACTGTACCAAGGTAGAACCCTTGTGTGATGTATAAACCCATCCCTTTCTACAGCAGTCAGAAGTGAACTCTGGACAACCTCATCTCCATCAAGAGTGACAGAGAGGGGAAGCTGGGATGGCTCAGTGGGTTGAGCGCTCACTTTGCAGTGCCGGGGACTGAGGATTGAATCCCGGCCCCGGCCCTTGCGGACCCATGTGCTGAACTGGGGAGTTCCCCCAGTTCAGTTCTCTCTGTCTCTGTATCTCTCTCTCTCTCTCTCTCTCTCTCTCTCTCTGTCAAAAAAAAAAAGAATGACAGGGAGGGTGCCACTCCTTTCTATTCATTTCTCCTTGCACTCCAACACTCACACATCTTTCAGTGTGTCCTCTGCCATTAAACCAATGCCACTCCATGCTCCACCTCAATCTCTACATCTCAGCAAATGGTGCTGAAACAATTGAATATCCATGAGCAAAAAAATAAAACTTTGATCCTTACCTTGCACTACAATTGACATTCAACTACTCCCCGTTACACCCCGTCTTGTAAAAAGTCCCTCTCTTATTTAGTTCATACTGTATGTTCTTATAAGTTCCTCTGTCACTTCAATATTATCATTATTAATGCCTGGTCACTGCCTCACTCATTTAAGATATTGGCACCAATTGTTAATAGGCAATTTTATGTTCACATGGACAACTCCTTAGAGTCCTAACTTCCTAGTCTTCTGCAAAAATCTCTTCCACTATCCATAGTAACCCCACTCCTTTAGTACTTCACTCTACTGCCTAACTATTAATATGAATTCTGTTTATTCCAGTGCATTTTTCTGGGGTGTGGGGGTTAGGTCAGTCCACCAGCCTTTCTTTTCCCACCCATACCTCTTTTATTTTCTAACATCACTTATCTGTATTCCTATTCAGATTCCACAAAACAATTTTGAAGCACTCTTCTTTTTGAGGAGCATTATCTTTTCATCATACTCATCTTAAACACCTGCATAAATCCAAAAATTATTTCATGAATATATTTAGGCTACTTTTGTATCACTGCAGAAAAACACCAGAGAACAGTAGATATCTTCAATGCCATCATCTACGCACCATTCAAAATCGCCTTATAATTTTCCTGTTACTCAATTAGTTGTTCTCCAATTCTTCACAATGAATCTTTAGAACTATTTCCATTTTCTTGAAATCTCTGATCATCTTATCTTCCCCCCTCACCTTGACCTTGTTTTCCTGTTCTCCTTCCAATATATTGAGAGACCCCTCTACCCCTACCTTTCCTCCAAATCTAAATTTATTTCTGTTCTGTATATCATTCTTTTCAACTTTTTCAGGGATGTTATATTAGCAAATATTCCACGTCTCCTGTTTTCCAATCCTTTTTAAAGTTGTTCTACCAAAATTTAACCAAAGGGAAAAAAGCGAATACATTAGCTAGTTAACTAGATAAGGTAGATAACATAATTAATTACAATAAAAAGACCAAATAACTACCTGACCTTTATTGCCCTTAATTTTGGCACCATCTCTTTTTTTCCTCTGTTTGGCAGTTGATCAAATTATTTCTCCATATGTTCTGTCTCCATTCCCTCAGTTTTGTTTTTTTCACATTCACCTTTAATTGGGCTTCTCAAAGGTGTTCCACGTTATGAATACAATGGATTCCTCTTGATCCCTATCTTGTTTGACCTTTAAGCAGCACTCAGCATTGTTGATCACTTCTTAGAAAAAAAACCTCTTTGTTGGTCTTCCAGACATCATACATTCCACATTATCTTTTTATCTCTCTGGCTGATCTCTCTCAGTTTTATTTTTTGGGCTATTGTCCTCTGAAATAGTGGCTCATTAAATGCCATAGGCCAGCAGTCTTTAACTTTTTTTTGCACCCGGGAGCAGTTGTATGGAAGATAATTTTTCCATGGACTAGGACAACAGGAGTGTTAGTGGTTTGGGGATGATTCAAGTGCCAGATGAATCTTAATTGTCACTCACCACTCATTCATAGAATTTTGATATGAGTCTGCAAGCAGTTGATTTATTATGGTCTCTGTGCTGTCAAATCTCTCTGCTAATGTTAATATGTATTTGCAGCTGCTCCCCTGCACTAGCATCATCACTTCAGCTCCACCTCAGATCATCAGGTATTAGATTCTTATAAGAAGTGTGCAACCTAGATCACTTGCATGTGCAGTTCACAATAGGGTTTATGTTCCTATGAGAATCTAACGCCACCGATGATCTGACAAGAGGTGGAGGTCAGGAAGTAATGACAGCAATGGGGAGGGGCTGTAAATACAGATGAAACTTCACTTGCTTACCTGCTGCTCACCTCCTGCTGTTCGGCTGAGTTCCTAACATACCGCAAACCAGTACTGATGTATGGCCCAAGGGTGGGGGACCCCTGCCATAGGCAATTGCTTAAATACCTATCCTACACTTCTCTAGATGATACCTATTCCTAAGATTTTTTAAAGTTTTTTTTTTTATTTTTTTAAGAGAGAGAGACAGAGAGAGACTAAGGAAAGGGGGAGAGCCCAGAGAAGTCTCCATAGCTGTACATCATCAGTTGTCAACATGGTTTCATGGCACACAGGTGGGCAAGAGCCATGAAGGGCAGGAACTGGGTTGAGGTCTCCCTCATGGGAGGCACACCCCCGTGAGCTGGGGGCCAAACCAGAGGCCTCCCACATGAAAAGTTCACCCCAGCAAGAACCAAATTGGGATTACACCCCAGTTCAGCTTATGGGTTTGCACAGGTTGGAACCAGGACCGAGATTAGATCCTCAAACCCTGGGGCTGCAAAGCAAGCACTTAACCTGCTGAGCCATCCCAGCTTCCCCAAATTCTTAAGATTTTAATTACATGAGTTAATAACTATCAAACCTTGGCCCTCTAAACCCATACTCTTATCCTGCTACTATATATCTTCATGTGGCTTTCTCACTTCAAATTTAGAGGACCCCAAACTTACAATTTTTCTCTACTCTGTCTCTTCTGAGGGTCCATAACTTATTGTATAGAACAGAGGTCTCCAAACTACGGCCTGCGGGCTGGATGCGGCCTGCGAGGCCCTCTCATCTGGCCCATGGAGACCTTTTTTATCTGAATAAAATAATACTAAATAAATAATTAAAATCAACATCTATGTTTTGATTCTTTTTTATTTGGAGCTCGCGTGTGTAGTTGGCCCCCAAACTGCTGTTTGATAGTTAATGCGGCCCATGGGCTGAAAAGTTTGGAAACCCCTGGTATAGAATAAAGAACTCATCATTGACATCATTGACTCTCTCCTTCTTCCTCAACTCTTACATAAAAATCAGTAGACAATATAATCAGTATATAATTTTTCTATCTTGGACTATTTACACCTAAAATTTTCTTTCTTCTTGAACTAACCATATTATACAGTATAATAGCCTTAATTTTTACCTAGATTACTCTATTTTTGTTTCAACTTTAAATTTAAATACCTATTTTAAAAGAAAGGTTGCCCTGAACCTTCCAGATTGATTGGTTTCCTGTTTTTATATACCCTTTTATATGTTCTTGTGATGGTTAGTTTTATGTGTCAACCTGGCCAGGCATTGGTGCCCAGTTATTTAATTAAACACTAATCTAGGCATTACTATATTTTATATTTCCTAGATGTTGTTAACATCTACTATAATTTCACTGCAAAAAATATTACCCTTAATGATAGGGATGGGCCTCTTCCAATCAGTGGTAAGACCCTAAAAGTAAAAACCGAGATTTTCCACAGAAGAAATTTTTCTTTAAGACTTCCTCAAATACACTCAACTCCTGTTTGAGTTCTTCAGCATCTCACTTGCTATAGATTTCAGATTTGCAAAACCCCCATATTCTCATTTGCCAATAAAAAAAAAATGTTTATATGTGTGTTTACACACACATATATATATACACATACATATTATATAATATATAAAATATAATATATAATATATAAATAATCTGTATCTATATATTATATAAACCTTATGCATATAATTTCTTTATATATTTTATATATGATATATATTGTTGATAATTCTCTGAGAACTCTGTTTCTATAGCACCCTATAGCTCTTTATTTACCATTTGAGATGATCTAATTATACCTTCAATATTTATCTTTTCTACAAAATTACAACCTTCAGCAGGTCAGGATATAACTCTCTTATTGATCAGTAGCCCTAGAATCTATCACATTTTCTAGCACATATGGAATGTACTTTTAAAAAATTATTGAAAGTTCAGTTCTTGCCAGGACCTATGTGAGAGGCTCCCGGCCCAGTTCCTGCCCTTCGCAGCCCTGTGCCCACCTGTGGAGTGAAACTATATGGAAAACTACCAGTAATGTCAATTATGGAGACTGCTCTGGGCCCTTCCCCTTCTCTCTGTCTCTCTTTGTCTCTGTTTCGCTCTGTCAAAAATCAATAGAATAAATCTTTAAGAAAAAATGGAAAGCATGCTATACTTCTCTAGACATAATGGTGAAAGTTGTACATTTATTTAATCATTTGTTAACTCATTTAATAAATATTTATTGAGAATGTGCTCTAGGCACAAGGTTTTCCAAGAAATAAAACAAAGTGGTATAAAATTTTATAGATGCAAAAATAGGCATGAATTCAGAGAGAACTGTTTTGAAAAGACTTTCCAGAGAAAATGTTATAAAAACTAAATTTGACAGGTGAATTTGTTGGAAACATTATAAGCAGAAAGAAATAGAGCTACACATACGATGTTTAGAAGCTACTGTGCAAGCAAGATTATATACTGAAGATAATAAATATCAAAAAGTTATAAACTTAGAGGTATTATCATAACTCCAAATCTCTCTCATTTCATTTTCAAGCCAAGTAGTGTCTGGCCAAACCTTTTTGTTGCTATTTACCATAACTATAATTTATACTTCACTTTGGCCTAAGACACATTCATTAAATTTTCATCTGCAAAGATTACTGTGCTGGACTAAATATTATGCACTAAGACCAAATATAACCCATGGGCAAATAAAACAAAATAAAATAAAATAAAATAAAATAAAAGAGAGAGAATTCCATTTTTGAGCAAAACTTAAATTATGTTTTTAGAAATACTTTTTCGTGCCATTGAAGTGAACATATTTTCTACCATAGTTTCTAAACAACAACAATTATCTCAATATTACTTCTGGCTTTGCTCTTATTTCTTTTATGAGTTTATGAGTCAAAATGAGTTGAAGCTTTTGTTAATATTCCCATAGAGCGTTCTACTACAAATAGCAACTATTTCTTGGAAAGTACACATGAAATCAAAAGTATGCCTGTGACAAATAACATATAAATGTAAAAACAGGCTACAAAGCAAATATTGGAAGCTACAAAAAACTAAATTATTTATCATGGGATTAAAAATTACATTTTAGGGAAAGCCAGGATGGCTCAGTGGATTAAGCCCTCACTTTGCAGTGCCGGGGACCCAGGATCGAATCCCGGCCTATGCGAACCCATGTGCTGAACTGGGGAGTTCCCCAATTCAGTTCTCTCTCTGTCTCTGTATCTCTCACTCTCTCTCTCTCTCTCTCTGTCAAAAGCAATAAAAAAATTACATTTTATATATATTCTAGCATATTATAATTATTCATATTTTAATGAAAAATATTACATTACTTTTTAAATGTATACTGTGGATTATTAAAACAGTGGCAGCTTCCACCCACAATCATTAACTTTAAAAATACATGATAATACGGTACTCTTCTTTAACAGTTAGAAATTATACATAGTTTCTTTTTTTTAATCATGTTGCTATCAAAAATATCTATCAAAAGATTGCATCCTAATAAACACATTTTATGTTTTAAAGTCTTTTACTAAATGATTATATTATACTTTGGAACCAATTTATTTATTTAAATTAAATATTTAAAATTTGTTCTGTGCCATGTATCTTTCAACTTCAAAATATTATTCTGCATTAGGTTATCCTTACAACTGTTCTTAGCATACAACCAAGTATATATACAAAAAAAAATTATAAATAAAAGCAAATATAAAAAGAAAATTTTTATTGAAAATGTATTGCTCATGGAGAAGAGAGATAGGTTTAGAGTGCTCTCAATAAAAGAGGCTTTTCAAAAAACAGTTTTTCTAATTGATTGGGAGGACATAAAGATATTTTACTTTTTGTTTCAGAGAACAAAAATTTATGATAGAAGAAAAAATGATGATTTTATTTTACTAAGTTCTAGAAGTGCAAATGTGAAAGAGAAGTGAGAAAAAAACAGACAGTGCATGTACCTGCAGGCTCATTTTCAGGCAGATCAATATTAGGAAACATATATATCAAAATTGAAGGTCTAGAAATATTATTGAAACAATTTTTCATATTGTGGAGTGCTGGATGTTATATAGCAGATACTTGAGAATTATCTGATTCTGTCTGGTATGCTCCTTTGACTGACCTGCTATTGACCTGTCTATCTGCAATCATGTAGGACTAAAAGTTATCTTGTAAAAAACTGATAGTAATACCAATTATTCTTCTCTGTAACAACATAAATTTATTTTATACAGTAGAAAAAGAAAAGAAAAAGAACTAGCTTCTACACTGCAAAAACATTATCCCCAAACATTTTTTTTTATTGCTTTAAAAGATTTTAACTAGTTTTGCATCTATTGGCAAACGCATTCCAGCATTTCTGCTGTATGTACCTACATGTGTGTGTTCTCCAAATATCATTTGAATAATTAATAAGTGAATAAAATCTTCATCATGTGTTCAGTTTACATGTACCTAAGACATGATTTTTTTTTGTTTGTTTGCTTGTTTAGAAATTATATTTTATCATTTTTTGTAGTACATTCTCCAAGACACCCAAGTGTGTTCACCTGACAGGACCAAATATATTGTATTGATGGAGAAGTATACCTGTGGGGCTATTTATTCCAAGGAATGTCTTCTTGGTTAACAGAGTGAATCTCAATTGTCAATAGATCTTGAACTTTTCTTACTCTCCAGTTCTCCTTTTTTTTCCTTTCATTTCCTCTACTGTTATTTTCTTTGTTTTTGTTTCTAGATCTTGTCGAACTGGTAAATTATTCCCCATTGGTGACAAAAATAATTGAGGATTTGGTTTTCTGCTCTATTTGGAGATCTCTGTTAGACGGATGAGGAAAATCTGTTCTCTACTGGGTGAAATATGACTGAGAATTTGGTTTATCAGTCTCATTATTTGGCTATCGGCTTATGAGCTCAAATTAATTAGTAAAATGGTTCATGCCCACTAGGAAGAAAAACTCTTATTTGATACCTAAACCAGCAAATTTTAATTTTCTGTGTTTATTTTTGACACTTTGGTTAAGGTACTAGGACTATAACTATAAATTATCTTTGTGTTTATGCATTGTGTATCTGTAATTGAAAAAGTTCTTAATTTCCACCTCCAGAGGGTATTAACATTAAATTAAATCACCTCTTAAAGTAAAAACTGTTGTGATTACTTTATAGAAATAAATAATGCATATATAAGCTGAACATTCTCAAATAAACAGACAACGAACAAACAGCAAAAAAATAACCACCAGAATTTCTAATGCACAAATTGTGATAACCTCTGAAAGATACTTACACAAAGGTCATTTTCAATAAAATGAATAAAAATCCAATCAGAGTAGCTTAATAATTATGATTAAAAGAAGACATATTTATGACTCTATATAAAGTTTAAATATTATGTAATATACAAGGGTATATCTCAATTTTATTAGATTTAGGTTTGATTTCTCAGAAAAACATATTAATATGAATTTATGAATGTTATTACATTGATCTATTAATCAAATAAACTAAAATTATTTTTATATGTTTAGTATTGTTAAAATATATATTTTAAAAGTAAATTGTAATTCTAATTATTCATATCAACAGTAATTGTTTTGCAGTGTGTCAGCCTAAACAAAAGTTTCAAGATCTTTAAATAACTTAAACTTTGGATTAATATTAAATGGAGCTAGTTAATGGATAGTCACTGAATACATAAATAATTTCTAAGATAAGATAGCAGGACATTGAATACTGACTATAATATTAAGTTTATAGTCTTATATGCTATATGGTGGCTATATCTTTAAATCACATTAATGTATATTTTCATTTTTACCAGTATAAGAAATTACAAAAGAAACTTGTTTGTAGAAAGTTGTTTTATGTTTATTTATGAACTTTGCTGGGTTGCTAAAATGCTTTTGTATGACAAAGGTTCTCACATACCACCCTTCTATCTTTCTATCTGTGTAAAGCAGAAGTTAATTTCTTTTGTTAAAAGTTATAGTAAATATAGGTAGTTGAGAATGGTCCATAAGTAATAGTGACAGAGAAATGAAATATTTGTTTGTGTTTTAAAGAATAGATTTGTGATGTATGTTTTCAAAGTAGCACTTCATTTTGTCCCAGATTATAGAAAATAAGAAAAACATAGAGAACAAAACGTATGTATAGCAAGTTGTACATAATATGAAAGAGTGAATTTTATTTTTATTGAATTATAATTATAATGCTAAACATTTCTAAAAGAAAACATTAAATATATTAAAACCTTCTCATAGTTTGCTAAGGTTTGATGCATTAATTTTTCAGGTACCGGTAGCTATTTAGAAGTGGGAATTGAATTGGTTCTTTCCTCTGTTACAATGACAAGTTGGTATTACAGATCTAAATACAAATATAAATAATTATTTTTCAGATTTCTGCATAAATAGCAGAGATTCTGTATCTTATCATAATAGCCTTCTAAACTTTATTTTATCATGTTTGTATTAAAATAAAAAAAATAAAAAAGAGTTTTTCACTTAGAAAAGAGTTAAGATATCATAGTACCCCTTTATGTTTATTTAAATAATTTATTACTACTTTATTAAATGGATAATTGTTATTTACGTACCAGTATATAGCTTTGTAGAAAGATCCTATGTTTATCAAGTGACCAAACCTTTTCATTTTGATTTTGAAACAACATATTCAAAACTTAAAATAAACAAATAAATAATAATTAATCAAAATATCTTTTATAAGAAAACCATTTTGGGGAGTTTCCAAAGGGTTCCTAGAAACTCTGAAAAATTTACTCTTTATCATTATTAAAAATAATGTAAGAAACAATTAGGCTTCTCTGATATGCTCCATATTTTTTAATTAGCTAAGCAATGAGTTTCTTGAGAAGATCTCTATGGGAAGTGGTTTCAAATCAAAGAGGCAATCTTCCTTAGTTAAGTTGTTAGATTAAATAGTATTAGTACATCTATTTAAAGTTTTACCAAAGGTTCTGAAGGTTACACAGGGACTTTATCACCTATATAAAGTTGTTACTTGCAAGGGAAATATTTTAAAAAACTTTTATGGAAGTTATGTATTTTACCCTAATTAAGATATTTATATTGCTCCATTTTATATATTATTGGTTACTGAAACAAAGTACCCATTCAGACACTTCTGTAAAGGCTCTACTATAAGTAACCAGATGAAATCTCTATCTTTAACAAAGGGCTTTCTCTGAGCCTCATGAAGAGGCTATATCAAGTACTTTGAGTTTGTACATACTTTAAAGAACAGTCTCAGATAGAGGCTTCACAGTGACATTATTTAGAAAATTTTCAAACTCTAACAATGAATCAAGTCATGATTTCTATATCTCATCTATGCAAACATAGGTATACTTCATGGAAACAGATAGCTCTTTGTTATTAAAATGAATAAGAATTAATTATAGAAGAATGAATAAACTGATGAAGAAAATTTAATTGTGGCTATTTGTTCAAAATATTGTTAGTAGTGTTTTTCATATTCTGTTTTCCAGGTTATACAACAAAACTCTTTCTTTTCCTTCATCTGTTTCTTTAATATTCAATTGTGTAGACTTTGCTTTTGTAAATGGAAATGAACATATTTAAATATCTATATTCTTCATGATAAACTATTTGCAGAAGTTCTAAAAATATATAGTTTCCTTTTTACGAGAATAGAACAAATCAATTTTGCAACCAAGTTCATATATGGAGTGTCACATTTGATAAAATTCTCATTTTATCAGGCATGACAAGTCTATTACTTAAATATAAAGGTTGACTTCATAATGAAAACAATAGCTGCAAAACCTTCTTAGGAAGAGTAGCCTGTCATTTGGCTTATCAGTACAACTCTAAATAAAATTACTTCCCCTTAGGCCAGGGAACTGAGAAAATTCTGGAAACCTTAAAGAACAGACAAATTCATCTAAAATAGCTCAGTGGTTAAGCATTTGCCTGGTAATCATGAGGTCCGGGATTCAATTCTTGGTCCTGGCCTATGCAAACCCATATGATGAACTGTAGCATAACTAGTAACTACAAGATTACAGGGCAGTGAAAATTCTCACCTCCTATGTGGGAGGTCCCCAGTTCAGTTCTTGCCCTGCACAGCCCCACATCCACCTGTGTGGAATGAAGCCATGTCACAACTAATGATGTACAACAATGGAGACTGCTCTGGGCCCTCCCTCTTCTCTCTCTCTATCGTGCTGTCTCTCTCTCACACCTTCTTTCAAACAATAAAATAAATCTTTAAAAAAGAAATTCCAATACAGGACTACTTATAAATACTTCCAGTAAAAGTTAATTCTATGACTTACCAACTAGCAAATATTGCATGGCTTTGGATTTGAAAAGCAAACTCAAGAAAATTTATATAGTTCATTAAGATTTTTGCTACTTCTATTATAGGTATATAAGTAATCAAGCCTAACATAACAGACCAATGTTTTTGTAACTAAGAATAATTATTGGAAATTATGTACAACTACAAGAAAGAAAATACTAAGAAAGTATTGTCCAAGACTTGGCAATAGATTTAAAAAAAACAACAACAAAAAAAAATCACTTGAGAGTTTTTTCAATGGAGTGCTGGATCCTGTCAAGAATAGTCTAGGAATTAACTGATTCTATGAAAGTACACATTTGACTGACTTTATTCTAAGCTATTAACAACTATGTGGGAATAAACATTATCTTGTAGAAAACTGAGAGTGATGCAAACAAATCTCATTTGTAACAATGCAAATAAATTTTATGTGTTAAAGCTGATACTGAATTACAATTTATAGAAAAGGTAAATCCAAACATTATACATTATTAAATTTTAGGAAATAAACAAATTTTATATATATTAGCAAATTTATGTTTTCATTCTCACTTGTTTTAAATTCTCTTTCCGGGGGAAAGCTGGGATGTTTTAGTGGGTTGAGTGCTTGCAATTGCAACATCTGGTTCTGAGGATTGTCCTGGTCCCAGCCCTGGCCTATACAAACCCATATACTGAACTGGGTTTTGTTTCCCACCCCAGTTCAATTCCTGCCGGGCAAGCTTCCCATGTAGGAGTCCTTTTCCAGTCCCCTATCCCATTCAGCTCCTGCCTGGGGTGTGCCTCTCATGTGGGAGGCCCCCAGTCCAGTTCCCACCCTGCATGGCCCTGTGCCCATTTGTGAATAAAATTGTGTCAAAAAACCGATGATGTGCAACTATGGAGACTCTTCTGTGCCTTCCCTCTTCTCTCTCTGTCTCCTGTTCTGTCAAAAACAATAAAATAAAACTAAAAAAAAATTATTTTTTCAACAAGTATTAATGAAATATTTGATATATGTGCATTTTACATTCTCATAAATCATGTGTTTAATTTAAAAATAAATATTCTTCAGCATTAGAAATGTTTGGAAAAGTTTTTATGTACCCGCAAATATGTACTTACCTCAATTTAAAGACTGAAAATGTAGGAGTTGCTTTTCAACAGTGCTTCCCTATACCCATACAACTGCTTTTAATCTCCCTACAACAAAGTTTTTTAATCTTTCTTATAGTCTTCAAGGTCAGTGGTAGATTAAAAAGCAAACAAACAAAAAATAAACTAACTAACAAACACTGTTTTGGTGTTCTTAGAAGTTGCTCTTGTGACTTGGGCATATCTGGGGCTGAGAACTTCCTTCTAGCATCATCTGAGACCAAAGCTGAGCAAGTGGGTAGGGAATAGGCCTGTCTAGAACTAGTCACTCCCTCCTGTGTCAACCAAACCTGCTCTGCTTTTAGTTTTATGCATACTTATAAAAGAAAGTGTTTCATAGCTTTAAGAAGTTTGAAAAATTGTTCCTCTTTCTTAAAGCCAACTATTTGTAATTCTCACTATTCTCCTCAAACTCAACATTTACCCAAACCAAACCACTCAAACTTAACTTGTTTATACTCTTATTTTCCTCCTCTTATCCCACTCTGTGAACAGCATCCCTCTCATCTATAAATTTCCAAATCTTGCCCATCTGTTAAGATTCAGCTTGAATGTCACATCCCCACCAGCGAAGACTGAGCACATTTTCATTTAAAAAATATAGACATTTAATTTTCTTGATTTTTCCTTATAGTTTATTTTATATATATGTTGATTATACCATTACTTTCTATCAAGACTATATACCTGTGAATATTAACAATGTCATATTCTCTACTTCTAGAAGTCTCCTTCCTCAACTATACTTGTCAAAAAAAAAAAAAAAAAATAGAGAGGACCAAATAAATAAAATCAGGCATGAAAGTGAAGTGACAACTGAATCAACAGAAATATAAAGAATCATATACCAAAAAATTGTACAATCTGGAAGAAATGGATAAATTACTAAAACATAAAATTTTTCACAAATAAATCAACAAGAAACTGAAAATCTAAACAATGATGTACTACAAATGAAATTGCACCATTAATCAAAAAACTCCCCAAAAACAAAAGTCCTGAACTAATTTTAAATGGCTTCATAAGTAAATTTTCATTCATAAGCAAACTTTCAATGAATTAAAACCTATCCTTCTCAAATTATTCCATAAATTTTAAGAGGATGGAAAACTCATTCTAAAACTAGACAAGGCATTACTAAAAAGTAAAATTATAGGATGGTACTCCTGATGAAGATACATTAAAAAATCCTCAACAATATTGGCAAACCAAACTTAGCACTACATTAAAAAGATCATCAGTGGGATTGGCGCTCACTTTGCAGAGCCGGGGACCGGGGATCTAATCCTGGCCCTGGCCCATGCGGAACCATATGCTGAACTGGGAGCTCCCCCAGTTCAGTTCTCTCTATCTCTGTCTCTGTCTCTCTGTCTCTCTGTCTCTCTGTCTCTCTCTCTCTCTGTCAAAAATAAATAAATAAAAATATATTTAAAAAAATCATACACCATGATCAAGAGGGATTTATTCCTAGGAGACAAGGTTAGTTCAATATCTGAAAGGCATTATGTAATATACCATATAAACAAAAATAATTTAAAAATAATATGATCATATCAATAGGTACAGAAAAATAATTTGACAAATTCCAACACATATGTATGAAAAAACTCTCACCAAAAAGGGAACAGAGGGTGTACCTATCTCAACATAATAAAGGCCATAAATGACAAACCCATAGCTAACTTTGTACCCAATGGGAAAAAATTAAAAGCATTTTTCTAAGATAAGTAACAACATAAGGATATTCAGCTTCATCACTTTTATTCACATACCTGTATTTTCTGGCATACAAGACGACCGGGCGCATAAGACGACCCCCTAATTTTACAGTTAAAACATAGGTTTAGGCCTATATTCGCTGTATAAGACTACTCCCCACTTCCGAGGCTGTAGTCTTATACAGCGAATATAGGCCTAAACCTATGTTTTAACTGTAAAATTAGGGGGTCGTCTTATACGCCGGAAAATACGGTAGTATTGGAAATCATAGCCACAGCAATCAGAGAGAAAAACAATCAGACTGGGGATATATATCTATATCTATATCTATATATAGATATAGATATGTAGATATCTATATCTATATATAAATTTAATTTAAATTATATAATTATATAAATTAAATTATATATTTTAATAAAATTAAAAATATCAATATATATATATTTTTTTTTTAATTTAATTACCAGCTATAGCTTACACAGTTATCTTTTTAACTCACATTATCTGTGTAAAATAATCAAACACATTACACCATTAAATTAGTACACAGAAGAAATTATTTGAATTTAATCAATCCATCACAATTGAATATATCACTGATATGTTTACTGGTAAACTATAAAATAACACAGGCACCAATATCATGATCTTCAATACACTATCTTACATGATTAAAAGTTTAAAATAAAATAAAAATTTGCATTTAATAGAAAAATATCTTATACTGACTTGGTTTCTATGTTTCAATTGAGTTAATAAAGATTAAGTAAACTTTTTAATTAAAATTAAATAAAATTAAAAATTTTGTTATTCAGTTGCACTAGCTATATTCCATGCATTTAACAGCTATGCACATTTTATCAGAAGCTATAAAAACAAAAATCCTCTCCTATATCTTATCTTGAGAGTATGTTTTTTTTGGAAGTTTTCTAGAAAACTGATTTCAACACTGTTAAAAGTGTTACCAAAATCAAAGAAAGGAGCAAAAATGCTAAAGTGGTTCTCCCATGCCTAGTAATAGTAAAGCATTGCACCACGATTTCCAACATACTTGTATAACAGGAACAATACACTAGGCCTGAGACTTGGAAAGAAAACTGTGAGTAAGGATGAGTGAGAAGGGTGGATAAGGTGTCTATTGCATGTGTACTAACAATGCAATAAAGGATATTAAAAAAAATTATAATTTTTAGTTTCAAAATACAATTAATTTTGGTGAAGCTGGGATGGCTCAGTGGGTTAAGCACTTGCTTTGTAGCCCCAGAGCCCGAGGATCGAAACCTGGGCCCAGCCCATGCAGACCCACATGTCCCCAGTTCAGTTCTTGCTGGGGCTGATGTGGGAGGCTTCCGGCCCAGTTCCTACCCTATGCAGCGCTGCACCCACCTATAAAGTAAAACTACATGGAAAACTAAAGCTGTCAACTATGGAGACTGCTCTGGGTCCTCCCCCTTGTCTCTGTCTCTCTCTGTCTCTATCTCTGTCTTTCTCTGCCAAAAACAGTAAATAAATCTTAAAAACAAAATTGCAATTAATTTTGTTCTAGCCATAAAAGTTTTGCTCTAAGAAAACTGACTCTGTGTGGTGATCACATATTATAACACATAGACTAAGTACTACATACTTGTATACCTGGAACCTATATACATTTTACTAACCAATATTATCCTAATAAATTTAACAATAATAAAAAATAATTATACACATTATGGTACCAGTGTAGAAATAAATGAAAGCAACTACTTGCAATGGTTGGGCCCCCCAAAAGAGAGCAGCTCTCAAAGTGAAGAAACTTGGAAGGTTTGCGGCTGACTCATAATCAATTGGCTTCCTTAAGGAAAAGACTACATATATTGATCACAGGATTCCTGTTTTCATAAAATTAGTTCTGACACCTTCAAATGCAGTCTTTGGAGTAGTTATCATTTTTGTAATGCTGGTTTATTTGGCTTCTTGAGAATAAATTTTGTTGGTTCTCTTTAAGTCACCTCTATTCCCCCCCCCCCGCCCACCCCAAACAAATAGTTGAAATATTTTTCTTAAATTGCAAAGGGGTCTGTGTCACAAACATCAACACTTTCAACATCATCATCATAACTGAGATCATCAAATTTGGTGGTCCTTTATGAAATATCTGCCTAATGGTTAGAATATTCCAGGCAAACCTACAAACAGTTGTGTTTAACATGCTCATTTCTTAGGTATAGCCATCTAGATTGTAACTTCCTTCCATTTTGATAATATGGATCCATAATTCACTCAGTTAAGTTCTATTTATTTGTTGGAGTCAGACTGGGTTATTTTCTTATAGTCTTTGAAGAGGGGTTGATATACTAAAAATTCTGTACTTAAAGAATATGAACTAACAGTGTAGTGTCCCTTGCATCCTGATATGACAGAGAAACTGAATGCCAACCCAAATGCATTCTAATGTCAACTATTTGTGAGAAGGGTACAGTTGTGCAAGTGGTTTTTTCTTATTCAAAGAAATGGAAACTAGATGAATTGCAGGTAACTGGTAAAGAAAAAAAGTTATCTCTATGATCATTTTTCTGAACGTATATTAATATAGCTTAACTGAAAATAACTAATGACTATTCCTATATATTTGTATTATATTTTTCTCTTTTTTAATTTTTTTCTCTTTCATTTGAAAACAAGACTATATTAAGAAGACTAAAAAGATAACTTTATTATCATCTCTACTTATATTCCTTTAAAGTTTGATTAAAATTAGCAAATCGTTATCTGTTTGAGACTATCTCAAGAAAAACATTTTTTTGAATGTATTATGAAAACATTCTTAAAACTTTATTTTACTAATAATAAATCTTTAAAGCATAGTCTTGAAAAGAGCATTATTATCTGGGTTTAGTTAAAACAGAAGAATTTCTATACCTGTATTAAGGCTAAAATTCCAATATTAAAATAAGAAAAAGTTATGAGATCAAAATATGGCTATAGAAAAAAATGCTGGAGGTTAATTTTACAAGATATTAAGAGTTACCTTAATAGGTTGGACTTGGGACATTTTTTTTTTGTTTTCCCAAAATTCTGTAGTTATCGTCAGTCAAGAGAAAAAGAAATTTGCTTAAATTATAATGGTTAATATTCACAGAGGAAAATCAATGGGAAATGAAAGGTTTATTCTTATTTATGCATTAATTTTGAATATTAATGTTTGTCAAAGCAAATCTCACATGTGAATAAAAAAAACATAATTAAACAACCATTAATAAAAGACCACAGATTAAAAACTAAGTATAATATGGGGCTAGAAGTGGGTTTACTAATGCATTTAGCTTTTTAGCAATACAACCCAGAATATTTTTATATAATCTGCAATCAGGAACAAATTATTAATGAAACAAAATGCAATTGAGTGTCAGATCTTAACATTAACCATAAGTAAACTGAACATAATTCCAAGAATACAGGCACTCATATTGGGGAAATGGTTTCATTAGCTGCAGAGTTTAATAATTCAAGTATTAAGCTCCTTATAATAAGGATAACTGTAAGTACATTCTGGGACTTTATTGCATATTTAGTGCTTTATATAAACAATCTATAAGTAATATACTTACAACTTCAGTTTATCTATAAGAAAACAGAAACTTGGAGAGATTAAATATATCCCTAGTGATTGTCAGATGTAGAATTTCATGCCATGACTTGGTTTATACATTTAATCATTATGTTAAAGTGCATGCCTTTAACTCAACAATCGTTTATATCCATTATAAATGCTGCTTTCTGATTCCTTGGTCTTTATTTGTTTTTATAATAAATAAGAAATAAATGTGGATTCATTGTGTTCTGGAAACAGTCAAGGGAACTACAAAGTAAATTTATAGCGTAGCCTCTAATTAGCTGTAATTACAATATTTAATAAATAAAATACCTACCTAAAGATAATCAAATATTTTCACTGAACTCAACTAGCATATGGTGAATATAATAGGCTAATAACAATCAAAAGCATTATTCATATACTGTCAGAAAATATAAAAGTACTATTTATTGCCAACTTTGAACT
The DNA here is from genome assembly GCA_004027555.1 of Craseonycteris thonglongyai. Classification (NCBI taxonomy): domain Eukaryota; kingdom Metazoa; phylum Chordata; class Mammalia; order Chiroptera; family Craseonycteridae; genus Craseonycteris; species Craseonycteris thonglongyai. Next base: position 34,756 of record PVKE010011742.1, read on the forward strand.
ATTCTTCCAATAAAACAAATTTAGTATGAAAACTGGGTATAAGAAAAATGTTATGAAATCATCCACAATTTAACTCCAATTATGATAGCATGTGTTAATCCTACAAAACATATTCACTCATGCACATGTGCACACATGAGCAGACACATTCACTTATCTGTAAAGTTCTTTATGAAACTGTTAAAGATTTCTCTGGGGGAAGCCGGGATGGCTCAGTGGGTTAAGCGCTCACTTTGCAGCCCTGGGGGACCGAGGATCGAATCCCGGCCCCAGCCCGTGTGGACCCATATGCTGAACTGGGGAATGCCCCAGTTTGGTTCTCACTGAGCAGAGACCCTGGCCTAATTCTTGCCCTGTGCAGCCCTGCTCCCACCTGTGAAATGAAACTATGTGGAAAAAACAATGATTTGCAACTATGGAGACTGTTCTGGGCCCACCCCCTCCTCTCTGTCTCTGCCTCTCTCTCTCTCTCTCTCTCTCTCTCTCTCTCTCTCTCTCTCTCTGTCAAAAAAAATAAAAATAAATCTTTAAAGATTTCTCTGAATATAGGAAGTCAATGAAGTGCTCACTAGGATGCATCAGACATTTAAACACTTGTAGATACTATCACAATAGTAAATATCATAGCTAAAAGGTGAATTTGAGTTATTTCAGAATCTGATCTCTTTCAGACTGACCTTTATCAGTAATGTTTAATTTAGTCATATTTTAAAGTAATATTTTTGAGGAATCTATTATGTTAGTTTATAATTATCAACACCTATTAACAAGCTCTGAAACTTATTTTTTCCTTTTTCAAATTATGTAGGGCTAGTGGAAAGAATATAAAAACTAGGGGTGATTTATGAGTTGTGTTTGCAACTTGTGAAAATGAATGAAATGCTAAGGTCACCAAGTATTGGAAGGGCTCATTATCTTACATTTTGTTTGCTTCTAAGGGGAAACAGAAGTTCTGTGTTTTCTTTAAATAAACATCACAGCATCAAATACAGCAACAGTAGTAAGTAGTAGTAAATGTTATTTTGCTTTATGATATAATTAAAGAACAAAATTAACTACAACATGACATTTTAAATCAATTGTTAAGATCAAAGAGCAAAGTGGTATGATGAGTACTGCTCTTTGAACTTTTGGAGAAGCATAGGAAAACAAATGAACAAAAGAAAATTTAGCTGACCAAAGATGCTAATTAGTATAAATTGCATTTGCAACAAAAAAAATAGCTTTCTCCTAAAAAGACAACATAGGTGATAAACATCATGATCATTGATTACCAGGAATATTCTAGATTAAGTAAAAGTGTCACTGTATCCATCTGTAACTAATGGGCAATTTGAAGAAATAAAATGAAAATGTATTTTTTGTAGTTAGATCCTTCAAAAAATGTAAGAATGATTAGTAGATCTGTCCTAGCCTTAATGCCAATAAATATAATTTTAAAGATAATTTACAAAGCAGGTAATCTGGGTTTTTTATTTGTTTTAGAAATATCAAATGATACATTTATTCAGCTATTTATATCTAAGAAAAATTTTTATTTTTATTATCCAGAAAATACATTTTAATCTCTAATTGACATTTTAAAATAATAATTATCTCAGCCCTTTTTCTTTCTTTTTTTTTTTTTGTATCCAAACATACGGCCTTCTTGAATTCTCTTCAAATCATTGCCTAACCAGTGGCTATAAACTCGTGCAGTTACAACTATTATCCATTATCCAGCACTTGACAAGCCAGCTCAACACCACTATATTAACTGACTTTTGAATTTTCTTACTCCCCAGGGGGTCTTCTCTCCTCAGATTGATGAGGTGCAATGTAGTGTTTAAACTGCCATCCTGACTAGACAAATAACAGAAGTGGTCCCAGCACAGAGTGGAGGAGGAAGGACAAAGGAGGAAGAGAACCAAAGCGCATCCTGGAGAAACAGCAGCCTCATACACTTCCTTTCCAAGGCAATTAAAACTTTGTTTCTCAGATTTTATACTTCAGTCAGTTAAACACAGAATTTATTCTTCAATTAAAGGGCCCCAAAGCTTCACTGGTACATATTGAAAATGCAACAATTAGAGAAGGATTAAACTTTTGTCCCTCAGATATTTTAGAGACTCTTAAGATAAAAGTTACTGCTCCTTCCAAGTTTAAATACTGGTACACTGAAACTCTAATCACTTCTTATAATTCCCCAAATGGTCTTAATGCTTACTTTTTAACTATTGATTTCATTCTACCAGAGCTAGGGTAATAAAACCCATCATATCCTAATTTTCAGACAGCTTGATAGAACCAATGTTCTTAGGATAGATAAAGTGTAATGAAGCACTTTCCCATAGGAAAGTCTTTGACTCATATGCTCTGATGCCAACTAGCTTTCACATCTGCTGTTTCACCACTGATGGCTGTAACTTGGCATGCTAAACTAGTGTCTGATGAAGCAGCTTTACTCCAAGGCACTGTTTTGTTTCTTACAAAGGGAACATAGTAAAATGGTGTAGGTTTTCTGTAGCCTTATGCAAATCCCTCTAATAAATATAAAATTAGGCCTCACAGGCCTAACATGCAATAAATTTTGTGTTAGATAAAAATAGGGGAAGGGATACACCTGTCTTGGGTAAAAAATAACCCCCTTACTATGCCAATAAATTAAATGCATAATAAAAAATTGGCTTAAATGCTTATTTCAAACATGATAAATTAATACCAAAACCACTAATAAGACTATAACACTTTTAAAATACCAATCTCATTCTATTCAACAAAATATTATCATTTAACTTAATGTTAGTTATAATCTATTACCCACACCAGTGTCTTGACACCATTAATAAAGAAAAGAATAATTTGACAGAATTAAAGAAATGATATGGCTATGAAAATCTTTGCTGAGATACCATTTTTAAATTTATAGAAAAATGACTGATGGAAAATGAACACAAGAAAATGAAAATTTCAGTAATAATATTATTCATTAATCTAAACTGACTGCTCAAATACATATATTGGTGATAAATCATATAAAACTTTTAAATTTTGTTTAATTCAATTAAGTATATAGAAAAATCAAAACAATGAACTAAATCATTTATAAACTTAAATACATGAAACAAACAATTCCAAAAGAAGCTTCTATTTATTCTATATAGCTATAGCATTATTACCTAATTGGTAACTTGCAAGAAAATTAGCAAAAGTAGATTTTGGCTTAGAAGCAAAAACATATTGCATTTTCTGTTTCATAATTCAGAGCAGTGACAATGCCATGTTTAAGAAGCATTTTGTTTCAGTTTAGATCTACAGAGGATTCTCAAGTGACACAAAGGAAGACATCAAATAGAATTGTGTGATTATTTATCCTCATTATTTAATGTAGGTACATTTTTTTCACAAGGAAAGGAGTGACAGTAGTTCACCAACTATTATAGGATAATACAATAAACTATATGAGCCCCAAACTCAAACCATTGCCCAGAACCTAACTATACCTATAGAGTAAGGTACTACATCTCTCCTTAATCTGCTTCACATTAGGTAAACACAAAAGTCATATGTACAATCCTTCCAGGACTCTAATATGCCCACTTATAGGTCTCTTTTCTAATTTTTCATTTCTGACCCCAGGGTAGAAGAACTTGCAATAAAGGCTTATAAAGAAAAAATGAATATATTCATTCACCAGTTCCTCATATATTTTCTCAACATTTACTAAGGGACACAAACAAAAGTCAGGATTCACCCCTCATACTGAGAAAAGAGAAAGCTCTAATCTCCGTCATTATCTTACATGGCAATTCTAGTGCATACTTATTAGGGACCTTTAGGAATGGTGTAAGATGTGAAGATGAAATTAGATTACTCTCAGCAAATCTCTGTTGAAAGAGACTTCAGTGACAATTCGGACAAATAATTCAAAAGAAGTAAGAAGTTGATCAACAGGTTATTTCATGTCTTTGTCTGATATTTTATGGGGTTTGGGTCTCAGAAAGAAAAAAATGTCCACCTTAATATAAAAAAAAAAAAGGAAAGTAGATGCAATCAGTTATTAACTATTGATGCCAATAATGAAGGCATTATTTAAATTTCAAATTAAATTAACACTCTGTACACAATAAAATTATCAGAGGAGGCTAAAACTTAAGATGCCTTGGATGGTGCCTCAAGATATTTATAATTACTTTGTCTAGACAGGAGCATGAAGCCTTGGTATTCTCTAAAATCTCCCCTCAAAATTCTGATGTTCTAATGTGCATACATGTTGAGATTACTGATTTAAATCAAATGGGTATTTTAAAGATATTTAAAACTTAACAAATGGTACCTACAAATAGGACAAAATAATGACTCTATCCTTTGAAATAAGAAAGTTGATGTAAAAATCATCACTATTTCCTTATTTATCAGAGCAATGTAACTGTCCATCATAGAATAGACCTTACTTTCATGCAACATTCAGGCTATCTAGTCCTACTGATTGCAGCACCCATACCTCCTATAACTTCCATAGATAAAATACTGGCCCCATAAATTGAATTAGTGCTTTAACTGGGGATTCTGGTAAAATTGTATCACTAATTTTGTGGGACTATGGTCTAGAATTTATGATGCATTCATAGAGGGATACAACCTATCAACAATTCAAAAAATTTAGTCATAAAACCTATGATCATGTTAATATTTCATTTTTAAGTGAGTTTCTAGGCACAGAGATAATATTCCCCATGTGAGACTCAAAGCTGAAATTTGATACCTTCCTTTCCTAAGATATTGAGGAGAGATAGATGGTGTCACTAAGCATAAACTGACTTCAAAAAAAAAAAAAAAGCTGAAAGTAAAGTTATGCTGCAACTTAGTAACATAAAAATAAGCAGGT
>PVKE010011743.1:0-39622 GCA_004027555.1 Craseonycteris thonglongyai
GCACAGGCCAGGGCCGGGATTTGATCCCCGGTCCCCGGTGCTTCAAAGTGAGCACTTAACCCACTGAGCCATCCTGGCTTCCCCTTTTTCTTCTTTTATAATCAAAATTACCTGGACTTTTCCACTTTGAAAAATGTTCAAATTTAGCTACAGCTGAATAGAGAAAGGAAGGCCTGAGCAGATGGCTGTCAAAACACCAATGACTACATACCATGGTTGAGAACTTGCACACAAAAATATGCAACTTGGTACATAGTAGACTTCTTCCATGTAAATGCCAAGGGACATCTGGCTTGAAAACACTGCAAAATTAATTTGATGCTATTCTATATTTGTTCTGTCTTCCACGAATATTAAATTATACCATCATCTGCTAGAATCCCTGACAGGGAAGACTGTGTCCCCAGAACCATTTCAATCCCTGGTGTTTCACTTTCCACCATCGGAAAACAGCTGGGAGCTGAATTCTGACTTACACATGTATATTGCTTATATGAATGAAGTTATTTGAGAAACAGAATCTTTATGTCTGAAAGAGTTAATCTATCCTCACTGACAATAAATTCTCTTTCCTCTAATAAAGCAATATATACTAATTGCTATTAAATAACTTATTCTTGCTGGTTTTGTTTTTCTAAATTAGTAGCTACTACACTCATCTTTGCTGTTAGACTCAATTTTCATGTATATTCATACAAATGTCTAATGCAAAATATTTTACCACTATGCTACTTCCAACTTGAAAATACATTTGTTTTAATTAGAATGTTATATAACTTAACAGAGAAACCAACATTCTACACATTTAGTTGATACAGTTTGACTTTAATTAACATAGATACTTTCTGTATCTGGCCAAAGTACCTATTTAATTCTGCATGATAGATAATTGATATTATGATTTAATTTCACACAATCTTTCATTCTATTTCATATCATATTAAATATGAATCTACGAACATATCTTAGGTAAAACAGTCTAGAGAGAGAGCAATTTAAGGCATTTTTAGATATGGTAAATTAATATTCAAACTAAAACATAAATTCCAGTTGATGGCTAAGATCAACACAGAGAAATACATACATGTGTGAATGTGTATATAAGTATGTGCACAGCAAATACATTTTTATGACCAAATCTGCACTGCCTGTTAAGTGTTGCATGATTAGAAAAGGATTCTGAGGCTGAAAAAGAGCAAGTACTTTGTTCCTCTAAAGAAATCACTGTAAATTTTCTTGTGGCTCCATAATGTAATCAGAATGTTTCAGACGCAATTTCCTTAACTGAGCAAAAGCTTCCATGGGTATTTTGCAGCTTGCCTCCACCTTGGCCACAGAGCTCACATCACCACTGTTCAGCGGCTATGAAATTTCGCATTTCCCGTTTAAAATGCATGAAGTTGCATATCACACTGAAAGAAGAAAAAAAATAGTGTCCTTGATTTAAATATTTCCAATTTAATTTTAATACTGATATGATTGGTCTCTTTTCTCCATGGACCCTTCTTAGGTATGATTTCTCCTTGACCTACTAGTAAAGCAATTGATGAAAAGAGTAAATCATAGTTACATTAAAGCAAAATGTGATATTTCTACCTACATGAAAAAAATTACTGTTTTCAGAACACCATTAAAAAAAATCCTTAATAAAAATAAAATTTATGATTTAAGCTTTAATTTTTTAAAAATAGTACCCTGTGTCTGAATACATACTCTTTTAAAAGCAAGGACAAAATATATGAAGATTAGCACTTTTCTCAGAAATTCACTTAAACTACAACTAACAGGCAACCCAAGAGTGAGGGGATAAAAAAAAAAAAAAAGACTATTTTTGTAATTGGAAGTAAAAAGTTTACTTTATGCAAAAATAGAAGAGATGCACATTTCATTTAATTTTCACATTTTATACTACCTCTATTTTCTCACTTCTCAACAGATTCACACAGATATGTATACTCACTAGGTGTAATAGGAAATTACTGCCACCACTAGGTTCAATTCTGTCATATTTTGAATCCCAAAACTATTTAGTACAAAATTAGTTTTGAAATTTTCAGATGTTAAAAGAAAGTATTTCCTATGGCCCTTGACTTTTTATTTTGACTGACTTTAAGCACACTTCTGCTTAACCAAAAAATAAAAAGATACTGCATATACCATTATTATACATGATATAACGTGTCATGATACTTTAGTTTGTCCAATGCTCCTTGTGCATACTCTATTGGCCTTAAAAATTAAGAATTGTATCATGCTTCCTAAATTTTTTTCACATCATTTGATTGATTTATTTTATGTATTTACTATATGTATTGATTTATTTTATGTATTTACTATATAACATAGTACTTAAGTAGATCCCAAACTGAGGTTGTATTTAAGTTCTACATTAAAATTCTGATTTACCTTGATTTAATACACATCCATTTTCAGAAATGAAAGGTAGAGCACTTCCTCCAAGCTATTACTAAATCAGTTACTGAAAGACCCTTCCAATCTGAATAGCAAGCTCTTATCCATGCCTCAGTATGCATTTGGTCATTAACATCTAGCTTTGGGGCAGTGAGAGTGTATTTATTCATCAATCTGTTCACCAAAAATAAAAACAAAACAAAAAACAAAACATACACATACACCTGCACATGTACTAAGCTCTTATAACAAACACTATGATATGGGATAAATAACAAGCAAAAAGAATATTAATATAAAATTGGTACCTGACGAGCTAACAAAGAGCATGACTAATGACTTATATGGGAATAAGTAAAACCAAATATGTAATACAAACTGGTAAGTGATATGACAGATGTTAAATAGGAAGGCATTTAGAGAAGTAGACTGAATGTGGTTGGCAAGACTAGGGACAATACAGCAAATTAGGGTGCTATAGTAACAATGCAGGCAAGATATACCCAAGTCTGAAGTGCACTGACAATAGAGAAAAGAGGAAACGTGTTTTATGGGGTGACATTAGTTAAAAAATTATATAGGATTCAAGTGTACAATTCTATAATACATCATTCATATATTCCATTGTGTTCACCCCCCACCCCCCAAGTTTAATCTCCTTCCATCACCATATATTTAATACCCCTTTGTCCTTTTCCACCTCTCTCCACTCCCCAGTTGACAGAATGAATGAATACAAGGTATGGGCACTGATGAAATGGAGAGTAGTATATATTATTTTGTGTGTTTTTTCCTTTAAAAAGAAAAAAAGATTATTTTGTTGTTTGAGAGAAGGTGAGAGAGAAAGAAGGGGGAAGGGTCCAGAGCAGTCTCCATAATTGTACATCATTAGTTGTGACATAGTTTCATTGCACACAGGTGGATGTGGAGCTGCACAGGATGGGAACTGAACTGGGGCCTCCCTCACAGGTGGTAAGAGCCTTCACTGCCATTCCAATGGTAAACAGTGGCACAGAAGTTCAGTGTACGGGTTTGCACAGGGCAGGGCTGGGATCTGATCCCTGGACCTCATGGTTGCAAGGCAAGCACTCTACCTGTTGGCATCCCCTGTTTTTTCTTTTAAAAGGGAAAGAATAAAGAGAGTAAAATTCTGAAAGGAAAGAGCTAATAAAGTGGCATATTAAAAGTATAACAAAGAGAGAAGAAAACAGATGGAGTGGGACCCAAGTATAGGAAATATTCAAATTCAAAGTGTCAATTGATGTTAGCATACATAGCATCTCAAATATCTAAACTGGAAATATTAAATAATTTTAAAACCTACTTTACCTTTGAATACAATAGTATTTTGAAATTACTCATTCAATTTACTTTTTAAAGTTGTTATTTGGACTTCTTCAAAGTGTTCTCTCTTCTGCAAAGAAGTCCTCTTGAACATAAAGTTGGAGAGGTGCTTTCTAGATATCAAAACTTTTCTTTCCTTTTTTTATTGACACATAATTTACATATTTCAGGTGTACAGTATAATGATTAGATATCTGTATACATTTCAAAATGATCACCATGCTAAGTCCATTTACCATCTATCCCCACACAAAGTTACAAAAAAGTTTTTTCTCATGTGGAGAACTTGAAGATTTACTTTCTTAGCAACTTTCAATTTGCAATATATTATTATTGATTACAGTTACCATGTTGTATATTACATTTCCATGACTTATTTATTTTATTTTATTATTGAAAAGGAAAGCCTATGTATGTGAGTTATGTTAGGAAAAGGTTTTGAAGTATGATAATTTTATTTGGGCTCTCCTCATTTATCTATCTATTGATTTTGTCAACATTTATCAAAATCAAAGAACATGCTGACATTGTATATCAAAGTACTACTTTTAAAAGTGATTAAACTATAATTTCTTAAACACCAAGAAAATTTTGCAACTGGGAATGAATTTATAACATACATATCATTGAACACTTAATTTTAGAGTAAATGAGGGTTTAGAGTGGTGATGAATACACAATGAGAGATTGTCAATGGACAGAAATTCTGGGTTTCATAAATAAAATGTAGAATTAGCAAAATGTGTATAATAACATTCATTTTAAGTAAAACAAAATAGAATCTCAGCCTTAAACAACTCAAAAATGTATGTTATCTGAAAGCTTCCTAATTCTTTTTTTTTTTTTTCCTCTCTCTCTTTTTTTTTTTTTTGGTGGTGGTGGCGGGGGGTACTTGCAACATTTTATTTCTACAAGGGCTGTCTGGAAAGTATGCAGCCCTGTAACTTTTCTCATTATATTGACAATGGCTGGTTTGTTTTCAGACAGACTTCACATACTAAAAATCATCAGGTAAAGAAGCAAATATTTAGAGCAAAAACCATCCAACCAACAAGACAACAAGAACAATAACAAAACTACTTAGATTTTACCACTCTGATATTTGGCAGGAGAGATTTTTACTACCGTGGTAAATTTTTACTGCTGGTTCCTTGCTAATACTGTTTAAAGCACTGGGAAATGCTCCAATGAGTGAAATTCCTTAGAAACGAAGTTCATAAAGCTGCCTGACATGCCTCAAGGCTTACGGCCTATTTTTGGTCCATGGCATCAAAACCACATTCTAGAGGATTCTTTTTCTTTTGGAAACAGAAGTAAGTAGCATCCCAAATTAGTACTCTTCTTTTTGTAAAACCTGGAATCTTAAAAGAAATAACATGCATTAAGTAGAGGAACACAGAAAGCTTTTCTGGCTTTCTTCCCCTTGGCTATTTACTATTCTCTTGTTTCTTTATCCACAAGTTTTTATCAGGGCAGGACACACTTCCAATTACAAAAAAAAAAAAAAGTCACAGTTTCCTCCTGGGAAAGTATGGTAACACCTGTTCTTACCTGAGCTATTCAAAGGGATGCTCAGGGCATTCTTTCTCCTTCCTACCTTTTCTCTCCAAAGCTACTGCTAATTCCTCTGGCTACAGAACTAACTGCACTATATATACTTATGCATGTGGGTTTGTAGCAAATGGAAAAAACACATAAGAGGAGAGAGCTTCTTAGCACCTAAACGTTACTATTTCTAGAATTATGTACATTTTCTGTGCAATTTTTAAAAATAAGCTCTGTTACATAAAACACCTATTTAATTATACTGCCTATAATCTACATGAAATCAATTAAAATATAATTTTAGCATCTGAATAATTTGCCTTTCAAAAATTACTTTAACTTTTGTATAAAGAAAAGTCAACATTGAAGAGCAGTCAATTCATAGATTTTTTTTTTTAAAATAAATGCCAAATAAATATTTTGGAAAAAGATAAGCTAAACACTCAATATTGTGCTCACTGCATGAGATATACCATAATTTAGCAACCAGGCCTCTACCGTAATCAAATGGACTGTAATACAAATACTGAGATTTAAGCCCACTATTCACTGAAATACAAAATGCAAAAGGCAAAGCTTCAGTTTCTATGAAAAGAAGTTCGTGGCATTTAATTTTTCAGTGAATCAGTCATGTAAAAATAAAAGGTTTTAATAAGATGTGATCATATTAAAAGACATAATTTGACAAAAGGGATGGACACATTTCTAAATAAGTGAGTATGTCTTACACTTGTGGCCAAGAAGAGCTATGGCCCCAAGTAATAGTATCCACCCCTCCCCCACAAATAAGTATCAAGGTTACCTCTCTGGAGAAATGATCCCAGAGGAAAAAACATCTGCATATTTCTGCATTCGATGCTGCCCCAGCAAAACAGGCGGCTCTCTCCCTAACCACCCCGTTGCTCTGTCCTCACATCCAGTTTTCAATCATCAGGTCATTTTAGGACCTTAAAGTGCAACGTCAATAGCAAATAAAAACATGAAGGTATGTTAGTAAAGTGTTCCTCATACAAAAGAAGAGCCAAGATTAAACAGAATAAAAAATCTGGAAGACAAAAGATTATATGCAGAACTAATAATATTTTCTTTTAAAGAAAGAAATCTCGGGAAAGCTTAGATGGCTCAGCGGGTTAAGCACTCGCTTTGAAGCTCCGGGGACCAAGGATCGAATCCCGGCCCCGGCCCATGTGGACCCACATGCTGAACTGGGGTGTGCCCCTAGTTAAGTTCTTGCAGGGACCTATGTGGGAGGCTCCCAGCCCAGTTCCTGCCCTGCACAGCCCTGTGCCCACCTGTGGAATGAAACAATATGGAAAACTAATGTTAACTATGGAGACTGCTCTGGGCCCTCTCCCTTCTCTCTGTCTCTTTCTGTCTGTTTCTCTCTGTCAAAAATCAATAAAATAAATCTTAAAGAAAGAAATCTCTAATAAGGTTCATGAAGAGAAAAAGAATAGAACAATATAAAAAAGGAATACTCCAAATATTTCTATAATAATGTTTCAGTACAACATTTGGAAGATAAGGTTGAAGCAATTACCTACAAAAAAGAATAAGAAACCAAAATATGAAGAGAAACATGACATAGATAATCAATACAAGAAGGCCAAATTTGACTAATAAGAAGCTTCAATAAGACAGAATGGAGAAATACATTAGAATTTATATTTAAAAAACAAACAAACAGAGAAATTAACCAAATTTGAAGAAATAAGTATATAGACTAAATATATATTTACATGTACTAAGCATTTACACTATTTTGTATAAAAATAATTTGAATAAGAAAGAGGAAGGCATGGATTCCTAGACAAGGTGGTTCCAATGAAGGAAACCAGTGTACTAGGCCTAAGTCAATTCAAGTTCAGGCAGAACAAGAAAATTTTGGGTAAAGAACTCCAAAGAAACATGGGACTATTATTTGTAAGGGATGAGTGGAAGGAACAATATGATAATGGCAAATGGTACAAGACGTACATGAAGAAATAAAAACCCAGGAAAAATAAACAGACAACAGCTCTCAAGATAGGACATAAAAACATGAAATAAATATTTTAACATTGGACATTACTTACATCATAAAGAATATGAACTGACTACTTAAATAAGTTGTGATATAATTATATTACAGTGAAGATGAGGTATAAGAAAGCTAAATTGTGATTTATAAAAACAAAATGTAATTGATAATACCTAAAATTGACTGATTGAGAAATATAAATAGAAACATATCATTAAAAATTACCAGAAAAACAGAAAAAAAATATTGACATTAGATACCTAGGAGGAACAAACCAGGAATTGGGAAGAGGTGGGTCAAGGTGTTTTGTTTTATATCAAGCTTCTTAATTTTTTGTACTTAGTTTTGTTTTATTTTTTTAATTAAAAAAAAACTAAAATATTTTATAGTTACAACTCTCACTAACCTTTTTCTTTGACTTTTATATCACTTTAAACATATCCTATCAATTCTTGCTTTTGAGAAAGACACTAGTCATCATTTCTGATTTTTCTCAGATGTGCAATTTACCATCAGATCAACCTCCTTAGTGTTACTGCATATGCTTCTTAAAGCAACATAAAGATCATCATGTCTTCTCTTCCAATAAGTCCTCTCCTAAAATACTTCATTTTTGTTTATTAAAAGAAAATCTCTTTTTCAATGGGACAATTATTTCACAACCAATTCTAACTTCAAATAGCAAAAACGTTGTACAACGCCCAACACATTTCTCTTTTATTCTTATTCTGAGGCAACTAGATCAAATCAATATATACTCTCTAATTTTTTCTGTGCAAAATAGGTATTAAAATCCCTTTAAAAGGTCCAAATCACCTAATGGAAAGAAATGCCATCAAGAACAAAATTGCTGGTTTCAGGATATGAAGTATTTCTGTGCATATATTTAGATCTACACGGTCTAAGGTAAGATAGGTGCAATTGCTTTCATCTTCCCTTGATGCGAACTTAAAAAAAAACCAAAAACAATTTTAAATATCTCAGATGACAGAGATCAGGTGTCATTATCCTTTTAAATTGTCCAACTGTCTTTTTTATAGACTAAATGAAGTAATGGTTTTGGGGAAATCACTTAATCAATTTTAAAGCAGAAAATAAAAAGTCCTTGTTTAAATTAGTACTCTCCAGAAACATATGTATCATGGCAGTATGCGACTGGCACATGGCATATGCCTAGTAAATGGCAGCTAGGCAGCTATATATCACCTTTATCAGGCTCTTGGATGATGCACCCCAAGCAATTATGAAAAATAGTTTTTAAAAAGTAATATATTATAAATTTAAATACTAAGATTTTCCTAGACTTTATGTCACAAAGTTCAGTTATCAAATGATAGGCTTGCTAACACATGTCTTCTACCTTTCAAAATGCACTTTTGAGCAGTAGATAAGTAATATACAGATTTCTATATGAGGGTTGTCCAGAAGTATCCGGCCATGTAATATGAAAAATAAAGGCATTATGGCTGGATTTTCCCCAGGCAGCCCTTGTACGTACTCTCTTGCCAAAGTCAATAGTATTCTTACATACAGAATTTTCAAATTGGGAGATCATAATAAGAAAACCATAATGCCTCACATAAGAGTAGGAGCAAAATAAAATGTTTTAACTTAAAATCAATGTGAATTGTTGAACTATTGTCTCCATAGTGTTTTTTTCTTTGTTGCTTACAGTTTTATATTCCACATATGAGTGAAGTCATATGGTTCTCAGTTTTTTTCTGTTTGGCTTATTTTGCTTAGCCTGGTGATCTCAAGGTCCATTCATTTTGTCACAAATAGGAGTATTTCATCTTTTTTTATAGCTATGTAATAGGGTAAAAGGGGAGATAGTTGGGAGATGAGGGAGGGAAAACCAAATATATGGTGTTGGAAGGACAACTGACTCTGGGTGGTGGACATATAATGCAATGCATAGACAAGATACTATAGAATTGTTCACCTGAAACATACATGATTTTTGCTAACAATGCACCCCAATAAATTTAACAACAACAAAAAACTGTAAAAAAAAAAAAAGTGAATTGTTGAACGCAATGAAAACCAAGATAAATTCAACAGATTCTAAGTTATAAAATCTTTTTTAAATTAAATTTATTGGGGTGACACTGGTTAGTAAAATTATATTGGTTCCATGTGAATATTTCTATAATACATAATCTATATATTTCATTGTGCATAAAATTTTTAAAATAATTACTGTTAAATTTGCTTATAGTTAATGTACTTTAAGATTATTCACAAAAAAGTTTTCATTTTAATTCTTTAAGTCATTAGATAAAATGTAACTACATTATTCTGTTTTGTGATCCATAAGAAAGTCTAAACAGAGTTGTTGAATTAGTTAGTATATTTAAACATACCGGTATGAAGATGGTACTACATACACAAGTTCTATAGTCAAGAGAAAAATGAGTATTTTTTACTTTCAGAATTATTTTCTTCTTTTAAAAACATTCAAAAATTCGGCATATGTCATATATCAATATATTATATGAGTATATGCCATATATTGTGTATATATATATATATATATAGACAAATGAAACAAATGTATACTTTTATAATTTCAATGTACTATCACAAATTAAAATCTTAATGTGTTCACATCATAATATTATCAGTGTATTATCATAAATAAAAACCCATATATCTAGGTGAAAAGAGAATGTTTTTCATACCCAAGAATCCACCTTCTCAATCCCTAGTCCCACCTTCCCCAAAGAACTATTATCCTATCTTCTAACACGACAGTTAAGTTGTATCTATTTTTGAACATTATATAAATATAATCATGCACTATGCACTCTTTTATGTTTAATAGCTTTTGCTCAGAATTATGTTTGAGTATTCACTCATGCTGTCAGGGGTAGTAGTTTGTTCACTTTTTACTGCTTTATAATATTCGTCATATGACTAACAAAATGTTTATCCATGCTAATATTGATATAATTGGTTAGTTCCAGCTTCAGATATCATTAGTAGTGCTTCACTGAGCATTCTTGGGTGTGAGTTTGGTACACAAAAACACACATTTCTCTTAGGTATATGCTTACAAGTTGAAATGAAGCATCATAGAGTATGCAAATAATGACTTTAGTAGAGAATGCCAAAGAGTTTTCCGAAGTGACTTAGAAACATATATGATTTTAAGTGTTTTTATGTCTAAACTGAATCATAGAGAATTATTTAGCCCTGTCTGGTATTCAGATAATGATTCTTGATGTATCAGAATAAAAAACTCTCCTGGTTTCTCGCCAACCTTAATAGCTATCCCTTAGTGGAATGATTTATTGTTTCCTATGCCTTTGCTAACAACTAAATGTGGGAGTGCCCCAGGGCTCAGTAACGACATCCTCCTTTTTCCCATATATGTTCAATCTTCCTTGGTGACATCATTTATTTATCCCAGTCCTATAGCTTCAGACACCATTTATATGCAAAAGGCTCCCGAACCTACATCTTCAAGATAAATCTTTCTGAAACACCGGACTTACCCAAATGCTAAGTTAGCAGTTCTACTGTCTAAAAGGTGTCTCAAATTCAATATGGCTTTATGCAGAACTCTTCATTCCCTGGCCTTTCCTCTGTAAAAATCTTTTTCTCCTCCAAATCCATTCCATCACATTCAATGACATCACCATCTACATAATTTCTCAAGAACAAAGTCTAGGATCTATCCTTGATTCTTCTTCCCTAACAACCTTAACTAAATTTTCTCCTCTTACCCTTATCACCTACATCCAATTAATCAGTAGTACTATTAATTCCCCTTGCCAAAATATCCCATACATGTTTACTTTTTTCTTATTTCCATGAAATCCAGCCTCTCTAACCCACCATCACACCTGGGTGTCTACATCCCCTTAGTTTATCTCTTATCTTCAAAACTTGTGTTCCAATAATAAATTCTCCATCTGTCAGCCAAAGAAATCTTTCTAAAATATAAGTCAGAAGCATATCACATCTCCACCCAAAATTTACCTAGTATAAATTACAAATGTCTCTCCTGGCTTACAAAACCTGACAGATTATAGCCCCTGCCCATCTCTCTGACACGTGCTTCTAGACTAGAATAGGTACATTCTATTTCTCTAACCTATACCTTCTATGCTCCAGTCACACCAGCATTCCTTGGGCTCCTTTAATATGCTCTACTGGATTCTTCTGTTGGGTCTCCCTGACCATCTTATACCTCAGTCATTTGCTTTTACATTGTTATACTCACAAATGTCCAGTAAAAATGCCTAACATACAGAAAAGGGATACTTGACCATACTTCTTTATCTTTAAAAGTACTGAAGTAAACAGTGTTAAGAGAAACAGGTGCTCTTGGTGTAGATTTTAAGAGTAATCTCTGGGAAGACCTTTGCTCAGTCTTCATGCTGAGCACACTACTTACTCCCACCTTCGATGACTGAAGACGCAGTGATGAATGAGCCAATGGGGTAGAGAGTAAGAGCGACCCCTCCCTAAGAGGTGGAGCCTAACCTAATTAATATGAATGCTTGGAAAGACACCAAGGACAAATCATAATTTCATAAATATGCAAAGGGTATGGGGATGGGCTCAAGGCTGCCATATAGAACCAGCAGATCTCTTTACTACACAGAAGCTTGTGTAGCATATCCTATCTCCATAACCAAAATAGTAGGGATTGTGTTATAAATGATGTGTGAATTACTGCCAGGTTTACCACCCAAATAATGTATATGGATAATTTCAGTTACTCCTCGGAAAGTGGCCCTGTATGCCTTAATAGCTAAAGACACTATTAGTGAAGATAAAAAGAAAAAGGAGGAGGGAGATAAAAAGAATAGTGAGAGGGTTTGCAAAGTAAAATGAGTAAGGTGGGCTATTCCCCACATAGGTAAATAGAATTAAGAATAATTTTGTGTTTCTCATGAACAAAACTGAAATGTGAAAATTGAATATTGGATGTATGCACAAGTAAAGGTATAGGTAAAAGAAATAAAATATTAAATTAAAAAGTCAATAACATTTGCTTTAGCTCTATACCATTCACCTCCCTGACAGAACCCCCAAAACACCTCACAAATTTCTTGAAATTTTTACTTCACGGAAAACACATATTTAGAGAACTAGGAATGATGTATTGTATAAAGTATATACTGCCATAAGAATAATAAGGGGAAAAAGTTATATTTCTCCTCTCCCTATTCAAACCCATGAATTTTTCTCCCTAATTTGCCTTAATGTGAAATGTCATATTATGCTAGGAAGGGAGAAGTCAATTTCAGATTATGAGCTTAGCGTCACCTTTTCCCTATTCAAAGTTGGAGGAAGATATATTGAATTTAAATATATCATGAAAACTTTTAAATCCCTTCTCTCTTGAGCAGATAATTTTCTAAATTAGTGATGACTGATTGCCTCAAATCACTGTCTATGTGAGTATTTACCATATGAAATCCTAATGATCAGAACTGAACCAAAAAGAAAAAAATACATATTGTATCCCAACTATATTTTCAGACCTGGTAGGGAGGCTTTAATGTTGGTTTTTCTGGGAGGGGGGGTGGGGAATCATTGTGGCCGAAGTGCATGTATGACCAACATCCAAATTCAGAAAATATAAACTGATTTCAAGATACATGCAGGTTCATTCTGGTTCACCACTTAGAATTAACATCTTTGATTATAAAAATACTTTAAAATCTTTCAAACAAACCCCTTCAGTAACCAGTTTAAATCTGATTTATTATTGTTGCCACACTGTTCCTGAGTTAAAAAAAAAAAAAGAAAGAAAAAAAAAACTGCAATAATCCCTAACAGCTGGCCAACAGGTGCTGCTGAAACACTGAGCCATAAACTAGAATCACTTTTGTCTCCTTTACTGTTATAATCAGCAAAGCAGGACCAATGGAGCATTCTTAATCTTACCTTTAATATCCTTCAACAACAGAGGTGGGGACAGGACCCCACTGTATAATCAAGAAAGCACACTACTGTCATAATTGTTCTCCTGAGTTGCTCATTTTACAAGTTACGCCTAAAACTTACAGGGAAGGTCATCGTCTGAAGTCAGAACACAGCTGGTAGGCAATAAGAATCATATTGTATATATAAAGAACTCGCTGCGCCTGAGATACCATATTCAAGGGTTTAAATTTTAAGAAGTGCTCATTTGCAATCTATGAATATATATCCAGGCAATTTAAACCATATTTGTCTTCTGGCCCTAAATCTACATTTATATCTTTCACTTATAACTACTACTTCTATCTTTTTGAAAATGGACAAATGAGAAGCCATAAAAGGTCAACTGTTTAAGTTATGACTTTATGCTTCTTGAAAAAGAACATTTCTTTATTTTTCTGAAGACTCATCCTAATGTCTGTTGTTCAGCCCAGATTTGGGGTTAAGCACATTATGAAGCAAATTAGAAAACACTACAAAATATTTGTCAAAATTCTGAGGTTTTTTCAAAACTAGCAACATTCAGTTTTTATAGTATAGGAGCCATGATTCCAAAGTGCTTGGATGCAAAAAGAGAATTCCTCATACTTATTTGAGTGATTGCGGTCTTGGTAGGAAGAGAGTCAACTTATTTCTACAAGATGGGGTAAGCATTTTATAGACTTTTTAATACTAAATGCATATCTAACTAAAGAGTTAACATATATACTTTCCAGACACCCAAGGAGGAGGAGTATTTCCCATTATCATCAGGTGAGATCCTAAAGGTATGATAAGTTTCTAAATTGTATTTGGTAGAGATACAAGTACGTTTAATATGAATAAGAACATTCCCTTGTAAGAAAATATCGGTTTTATAGTGAAAGCACTAAAATAAGCCATTTCTATCCAAGCTTTTATATTATGCATGCCAAAAGAAAAAATCACAGACCACACTGCAATGAGCACACTACATCCTGGGTACAATATGTATTTGTGTTTCCTAAAATGTTTTCCAGAAGATTAAGTTGATTCTGTGTGAATCATCTGGAAAATTCCTACAAGTGATTCTATCTAAAAAGAAGTATCTCATCTTGCCCAAGTTTCTGGCAATGTGTGGAGTCTGACAATATCAACATTTCAAGAACAAAGTAGAAAAATATGAAAGGATTAGATATACTAGAATATAGATTTTTGTCAACATTCCTTTACTATGGAAAGCTTTTGGGGGGTTTTGCATCTAGATTTGTTTGTTGGTTTGTTTTGTTTTGTTTTGCATTGAGATTTAATAAAGAGCAGAAATTTAGTAAAACAACTGCTTTGATAGGAAACACTATAAGGTACTGATTAATAATATATCTTTGGATACTTATACACCTGGGATGAAATACCAGCAATCCATTTAGTCTCTCATTGGTATAATAAAACTAACAATATTTCTACTCACTCGGGTTATGATTAAATTGGATAATGGATGTAAATTAGCCAACAGTGACAGGACTCCTGTCTCTCGTGTGCCTTTGTACTCTTTAATTCTCAGTACTGGAAGCAAATGAACATCTCTTACCTTCACTAACTTTAATTTTTTTTTTTTTTTTTAAGATCATCAGTCTGATGTTACCTCATATCCCAAAGGAGTCAACTTAGGATCTAAAAGATGGGCAGCAACACTGATGTCAACAAATGCATACAGGGTTTCTGCAAGCTTGGCACAAAGATTAATACCAGCCTCTGAAGCAGCATCAGTACCCCATTGTGCAGTTAATGACAGCGTGTGCAAGAACCAAATAAGCATGTTGTCAGTGTCTTCCATGACTTCAGTCCTAAACTATCCTGTGTTGTGCACAGTGGTTGTTTTCTTTCAAATTGTACAGCTACTTAGATAGTACAGGTAGTTTCTTAAGGATGTATTTCATTAGGTTTGAAACTGCCCATAAAATCTGACAATATGTGTCAGTGTCGCTGCTGGGAAGCCAATAAAGCCTGTATACCATAGCGAGTTACATGAACACCAGCAATACCTCCATCATCTGATGAACCAACTGCACCCCAAAGACAAACTAATCAACAGAGCCTGTTTCACTGACAATGCACTTTTGGTCCAGGATTTCAAAAAGGCAATTTAGGTATGCTTGATACGTTGCAGCTCTTAGGGAGAAAAATGGCAGCCCAAAATGGAAACAGTAGTCTTTTAATATTTCTGACTTATTCCTCCAACAGAAAAGCATTGGCCAAAGCGGTTCCTTTCCCTAATCTCCTATAGTGAATGGAATGTGAGATGAGTGACTCATAAAAATACCTACATGTACATGGCAACAGTTTGCTTTAATCCCCTTTGAGCCCACACATCTTAAATAACATGGATCAGATGTTTCATTTTGAAAAGTGTATATGTTAAGTAGATTTCATTGCTATAGATTAATATGATTAAATTGTTTCTAGATACTATTCATGTATCTAGAATCCCCTATTCATGTAATATTTATTAAGATCCCACTATGCATCAGACATACAATCTATTTGCCAAATACTATGTGGTGTTCAGGAGACACACAGATGCCAGAGAAAGGCCCTGTTTCCAGAAGCTCACTCCACAGTGGAACAAACTGTTATGGTAGTGCCAAGAGGTATTTAGGATACCTCATAGTTTGTCTTAGCCCAGTAATCTCTATGAGCTTCCCTACCCCCCCCCCCCCGAAATAAATATATCTAAGTAAACTAGTGCTATACCAATGTACCTTAGAAAGACGTTTTCTTGGCCTACTTCCACCAGATTGCATCCCGGAAGCCCCTCTGCATAGTTGCTCAGGGTACAATGAAAAACAGACACTTAAACAGTGTTAGTGGCAATATCCTATGATAAATTATATAAGTACAAAGGTGTCTGCAGCCCAGAGTGACGGCTGTCGAGAGATAAGGACATCAGAGGATTCCAGGAAATTCTTATAAGGTGAGGACATGTTACCGACGCAAATAACAGGGAGTTTAGAAGAAGAGAGGCAGAAGGGACTGCCTGTAAGAAAGTGTTTTCATGTTCAATGCACAATAACTGCAGAGTTCAGCATGACAGAAGTATTGTGTATCAGTGGGAGAAATATCAAAGACTAGGCTGGACTAAAAAGCAGGGAGCAGATGATAAAGGGGATGCATGCCTTTACAAATTTTCTATGTAAAATTTATATTAGAGACCATGGGAACCCTAGGAGGCTATGAAGCAAAAATGATATGAGCATGGGATAGACAAGGAGAGGGTGGCAGACGACTAGCTAACTTAAGAGGCTATAGAGAAATCAAGGGAACAAATATGTTGATTCTGAACGAAGGCGCTGTCTGTAGAACTGGAATAAAGCAGATGAATTTTAGAAAGACGTCAGAGGCCATACCAACAGGACTTGGAGACTGAGTAGATGAGGGCCATAAAAGAGGGCTCCGTGGTGTGGCTTGTGATGCTCATAGATGGGTGAACGGGACTTATTCACCAAGACCACAAATACAGAGGAAGAGATGAGAGGCCATGCAGTCTAGTGTGTTTAAGTCACGTGAAAAATAATGTTATCACACATTTCTTCCATTAAAAAAAATTATTGACACAATAGTAAAAGATACAAAACCATCGAGCAGCACCTTAATATTTCACATTAAGATCCTACAAAGCTGTCATGCAGAAAACAAAATCATTTTCTATATATGTAATAACCACAAATGATGTGATTATGGGTCTTAGTAACTGAAGATCACATTTTAAAGACTTTACAAGTTGATTTTTATCCAACCACCAATATTTGCTGCCAATACTGATTTAATTATAGATTGATTTAATACTGATCTGACCTTATGATAAATGCCTAAAGTAGGCTCTAGTTAGAAGATACTGATAGACACTTTTCCAGCTTAGAGAGTTGCTATTATTGTTACAAAAAAATAAGAAAAATTATCATATATATATATATATATATATACACACACACACATACATACATATATGTGTATATATATATACACACACACATATATACATATTTTCCTTAAAAACGCAATAAACCTCAAACAATAGTTATGAACAAGATCTATAAAAATAGGGGATACTGGGAAATATTACCTAACAAAAAAAAAAAATAATGGAATTAATAGGTAGGGAAGTGTATAAACTGTACATTTACTATAAAATTACTGAAAATATTTGAAAGTAATGAGAAGGCAAAAAAATTATTAATATCTATTAATTTCATAAGATACTAATATAAAATACTAAAAAATAAAGGCATGTTCTTTATGTAATTATTATACAAAGTACGATAGACAATGTTGGTAAATCATTTTTTTTTTAATTTCAAGAATATTAGAGTGGTCTAAGAATGCAGCAAACCTTATCTA
Organism: Craseonycteris thonglongyai; assembly: GCA_004027555.1. NCBI lineage: Eukaryota > Metazoa > Chordata > Mammalia > Chiroptera > Craseonycteridae > Craseonycteris > Craseonycteris thonglongyai. The sequence continues at coordinate 17,615 of PVKE010011743.1, forward strand.
TCCTTCCTTCTATGAAATGAGATGAGCAAGATGTGTATACTTAAAAATTAATGAAGGGGAAGATGGGATGGCTCAGTGGGTTAAGCTCTCACTTTGCAGCCCCGGGGACCAAGGATTGAACCCCGGCCCTGGCCTGTGCCAACCCATATGCTGAACTGGGGAGTGCCCCCAGTTAGGTTCTCACTGTGGCGAGACCCCGGCCCAGTTCCTGCCCTGTGCAGCAGCCCCACACCTACCTGTGGAATGAAACTATGTGGAAAAACCAATGATGTGCAACTATGGAGATTGTACTGGGCCCTCCCCCTTCTCTCTGTCTCTGTCTCTGTATCTGTCTGTCAAAAACAATAAAAAGAAATCTTTAAAAATTAATGAAGGAAGGAAGAAAAGATGGAAGGAGGGAAAGACAAAGAAAGGGGGAAAAAAGAGAGAAAGAATTTAAAATGACTGTCCTATAAAAATATAACCTTAGTAGCCAACATAAACACTTGAGAATAAACTGAAAAAAAAAAGCATAGTATTTTTATATTTAAAAAAGACAGTAAAATCATAACTTATTAAAGCTTTTATTCAAAATATAACACATTCGAGTAAGTAGACTTATATTTCTAGTATATTTTTTCTTTCTAAAATTCAGCAAATATTTTATAAAATTTTGACCATCAATAAAGAATCTGATAATCCCATAAAATTACTAAGAACTTTGGATACCACATATTGAAACCAAGATGAAATAGTGTCAACAAGCATTAATTATAAATATGTCCTGAAATGTGTTACAAGGGAAATGTGTTAAAACAAGTTACTAGAATATTATGAAGCATCAATGAGATATTAATTAATAGTATTTATAATTTGTCAAAAATTAGAAGGTGCCAAAATAAGAGCATGTACGCATAGCATATAACAAAAATAAATTAGAAATAAGGCCAGGAAATAAGAAAAGTACATTGTTCTTAATTTCCTAATTAAACTCAAAGAAAAACACAAAATTGAGTTTACAATAGTTGATCTCTTTTACTCCTCTCCATCTCAGGCACCCACCACACCACGTCATTCTTTCAAATGACTCCTATTATTGTTTCCTACTTTCCTAACCACACTGGCCATTTCTTGAACTCACCAAATCCTTTCTTACCATGCTGCCTATCTAGTTTTTCATCATTCTACCTGATGAGCTTATCTCCCCAACTCTTGACATGCCAGCCTCCTCCTCATCCTTCCTGTCTCAGTTGCACTGTCACCTCCACACACTGCCTTCACTCACCATTTCATCTAACAATGATCTGACACAACTATTTTCTACATCATTGGCTTGTTTTCTGCATAGTACTTGCCATGTACATAATGTTATTGTTTAATAACATTATGGCAGGAGGCAGAGAGAGACAGAGAGAAGGGGGAGGGAGAGCAGTCTCCATAGTTGTACCTCATTAGGTTTTCAACAAGGTGGGTGGGAGCACTGCAGAGCGGGAACTGGGCTGGGGGCCTCCTGCATGGGAGGCATGCCCCCTTGAGCCAGGGGCCCAACTAGGGGGCAAAAACCGAACTGGGGGCCTCCTACATGGGAAGCACACCCCAGTTTGGCACATGGGTCTGCACAAGCCAAGGTCGGGATTCGATCCTTGGTCCCCAGGGCTGCAAAGCGAGCACTTAACCCACTGAGCCATCCCGGCTTCCCCTAATTACTTCTTGACTGTCTCCTATGTTAGACATAAGCCCTATAAGGTCCAAAGGTCTTATCAGTTTTGTTAACTTTTATATTATTAGCAAAGAATCACTCCATATACAAATGAATATAATGAATAAAAGGGAAGTAAGAGGAGAGTAAGGCTTGACAATATACCTGCCAAAAATAAAAATATAGTAAAGAAAAGAGTTCAATATTTAGCTATCCATATAAAAAAAATCAGTATATACAAAATTGATCAAGCATACTCTGTTTGATATAAATAAGAGTAACTAAGTTATATAAATACTTTTTAATGTAAAAATTGGTTATAACTGAAATAAAAATTCACTAAAAAGAGAAAAATCAGTTAAATGCATTGCCTGAGAACATATAATAAGAAAAAAATAGCATTTGAATTCAATTACTAAATTAATAAGAATTATAAATTGCTGGTTATAAAAACAGTCATTGGGATGTAATATACAGCATAAATATAGTCAATAACATTGAAAAACTATATGGTATCAAAAAATATATATGGTACATTTGGTAGATACTAGATTTATAGGGGTAATCACTTCATAAATTATATAACTATCTAATAACTATGTTGTATACCTCAAACTAATATATAATAGTATACTATTGTAAGTCAACTGTAATTTAAAAATAAAAATATTTTTAAAAAACTAAATTCACAGTAGCATGAAAAATATAGACTCCAGAAGCTCCATGTAAGAGAATCATATTTAAATTGCTAAATTACAAAAATATGCTAAACAACAATATTTTCAATAAATTCTTAGAGTTACAGATAACTAAGTGACTAAATGTGTCACTGAAGAGTCACAACTCTTAGGAGTCATGAGATTTCTCTATAAAATATCTGGTTCTTATCAACACTTCTGAACTTCATCCTACAAAAATCTTCTGTAACTACATAGGTATATAGTGTATTATGCTAAATATAACAGAATTATGTAAAATAGATGCCCTCCGACATATACTATTTAAAATAATTTCCACTGAATATATATAATTCAACGCGATAAACTTTTACACGGTATTAATTTTTCTCTACCCAAAAAAACTATGCCCTTGAGGATACTTTATAATTACCTCTAAATTTCTACAGGGTAGAAGATTGTGTTGATAAATGTTCAGGGTTCCTATAATAAATGTCATTTAAAAAAAATAATATTAATGAAATACACAGAACTTATTCAGTTTAGTCTTCAGTTTCAGAAATGAAACTACATAGGCTCAATCAAATGGTAATATTATAAACAAACAAAACCACTCAACTAAATATTGACCCAAACTACCACAAAGATTCAAACTACTAATATGTCAAACTGTAAACATCAGCTTGTTCCTTTAGCATTGCGTTAGTGGGGGAGGTTATAATTTCAGACTTCTGCAAATAGTTTCAAAACTTGGTGCTATACACTAAAATATCTACTCACATATTTAGAACATTCAGCTAATTAGAAACTAACTAAGGTAACAAAGTATATAAATTAAATCCCAAAGCATCAGAAAACAGAAGTCCCTGGTATTACTTGCTTTTCTCACTTGCCCTTCTCACAAAATTACAGGTGCATCATCATTCCACAAAGATTCCTAATCTATCCTTTTGATTTGGACCATCAATTTTCAGCAGATTCAGCTGTCACAGTCCATTATGCATCACTTCTTAAAGCTCTTTTGTTATACATATCTAATTTTCTGGTTTGTCGCATTGACATAACATTAACTCTTAAAATTCAATTCACAAACCACTACAGTTCTCAAATAAAATACTCCCACTTGAAATTATGCTACCAATTTCTTAATATCATATAGTGATATTCAAAAGCCCAAGTTGATTAGTCTTTAATTCAAATATCCACAATTTGGACCTTTAATATTTCACTGGATTCAAGTATCCTATTAATTTTTTTCCTGCATTTCTAAATTATAGTAATTAAATGAGAAGAACCAGTGGGACTAAGAGACTACTTTCTTTCATAGATTTCTTATTTTAGAATCTTTCTGTCTCTAACACACACACACAAACTCAGAGGACATATTGAAAAGCTTACATTTTTTTTTCAAGAAACTACTCTTTCTTCATCAAAAGAGGTACATATTTTCTTTCATGTACCCACTACTGTCAACCATCACAATGCATATACACTGTATTAGGGCTATGTTAATTTTCACAGTCAAAATGGAGCAAGATGTAGGCAGAAGATTTTTACATATACTGAGAGCTCAAAGACAGAATAGAAATGTACCAGTGCCTGTAAATGATGTGTGTAATACATTCTCAATATGTATAAAGTCTAATACATATAAGTAAATTTGAGTATAAATTCCCCATCCCTTTCTGAGTTGCCTAGCAACACAGAGGCACCAGAAACCACTGTCAAGACAATGTTACTGAAATTTGTAAGAAGTAAATGTTCACTCGTTAGGTCAGGACCTATCTACATTATATCTAAATTCTTGGTGGATAGTTTTCCAGTTTCTACTGGTCAATAAGCTTTTCAGCTGAAAAAAAAAAAAAAAGAGTACTTTTTTACTTTATTTTCAGCTTTCCAGTCAGAATGTTTTAGGCAAGATCAATATATGTACATAGAAATGTGGTTGTTGTCATTTAAAATAAATAATCCATGGCAGTAACTGCTGGTTAAGTAATTTCATCCAAAGACAGATTTTGCAATATATCTCAGGGATAGTTCTTACTGACAGGTGGAGAAATGAAATAGCACCAGTGATGTATTTGGCATGTAAGAGCCAAAATATTTTTACTTAAAACAAAAGATTCAGCTACCTTGAGCAAAATTTCCGTTGTATATAACTTTGAATTGAATCTTACTCTGACATCGTACCAACTTTATTGTTCTCTCTTCATACCAGTAGTTTCAACGAAATGAGGTAAAGTATCTACAACAAAACTATCAATAAAAAGTAAAAACCAAAATGACAAAGCCACGTGGGAAACTGAATTGTCATTACACAAAATACAGCTGGTGTCTTCATACCCTGACCTAACTAATCAGGAATCCAACTCTTCATTCTCCCCATTATACAATGAACGTAAATTATATACTACCAAACACAGATATTTTGTTTAAATTTAAATGTAAAGTGTATGTGGGGTGTGTGTATGTGTGCGTGTTTGTAATTCTCCATAAATGCTGAATGCTGGGTCTCATACCCAGATAACCTGAGTAGCAAATATATAAAATATATTTTTATCAAAAATGATAATTATTTGTGAACTATTTATAATGTATAACGTTTCTCATTTAAGAAGAGGCTACACCTTAACTAATGAAATAATCTGACCACAGAACAAGAAAAATCTTCAACTTCAGTAAAATGAAGACATTATTGAGGGATAGATATATCTTGAGACATTAATCTCCAAATACATAAAAATCCTAAAGGACTATCAGCTGAATATCTTTAGAAACAAGTTTCTGCCATGAAATATATATATATATATATATTTTAAATTTATTGTTTTTGACAGAGACAGAAGGAGAGGGCCCAAAGCAGTCTCCATGGTTTAAGTCATCAGTTTTCGACATGGTTTCATTTCACACAGGTGGGCGGGGGCAGTGCAGGGTGGGAACTGGGCCAGGGCCTCCTGCGTGGGAGGCATGCCCCCTAGAGCCAAGGGCCAAATGGGGAAACAAAACCCAAACTGAGGGCTTCCTGCATGGACAGCATACCCCAGTTCAGCATATGAGTCCGCACAGGCTCGGGCTGGGATTCGATCCTCGGTCCCCGGGTCTGCCTATCAAGCGCTAACCTGCTGAGCCATTCCAGCTTCCCCGTGAAATACAGTTTTTATTGCTTCTTAATAAAGTGAAAATATAAGGTACCAATAAATAGACAACCACATTACAATGATATTATTAGGTGGTCAGCTGAGCTCACTTATTGGATGGTGATGACTAGATCAGGGCCCAAATTCCCGTCTTTACAAATTTCAAACCATATTACATACCTTTGAGATTTCTCACAAATGTCTAAAACTAAAAAAGTTGTAAGTGTAAATTCTAAATTTATAAATTCCAAGATTCTATAATTGCATCAAAATTTTTAAACTCTCCTATACTATATACTGTAATATTAAAAAAGGGTTAAATAATTCACAAATAAATAAACTCTGGCTATGAAACACAGTGGCAAATCTATGCCCTGATTTAAAGTAACACAGACATAAAAGAAAATGACCAGACTATGAATGTCTCTCAAGTGAATACGCAAATGAGACTATTTACAGGATGTTAATTTCATTGGAAATTAACCAAATGTACAGAAATCAAGAGTACATAAGAAATCCTTATGTAAATTAAAACTTGAATGGTCAGGATTTTGCCAAAATATTTCATTGTTTAACTGGATATGTAATTCCAATATAATTTTATTTTGTCCTAGAATAGATTTTATAGCCAACCATAACTTTCACATAAAGGATTGCTTAACGATGTTAGCAACTATCACAGACCTGTATCCTAAGAAAAGAGAACAGTTCTTTAAAATCATGCTTTTTACTTCACTGTTTAATACAAGAAGCAGATTGCTTTATCCTCTTCAATCTATTGTGAAGAATTCAAAAATGAGTTTTTATGTGATGTTACAAACATGAATGTATTTTAGATTGAAAAATTTGTAAAGCAAATATGATGTTTCTGTTTCAATAATAGGCTGTAGCACTTTCATGCATTTACATTTTTGAAAGCATTAGTTGTACCGAAATATAGCAATAGTGTTTCATATTTCATGACTGCAGAACAGTTTTGAGATCAACAGAAGAAAAAGGGACTGTGTCAGTTGGTATAAATTTCTATTTGTAAAACAGTCATCATTGTCAGAAAAAAAATAGAAAGGAGCAAATCTAGGAGAATAAAATAATCTTTCTAACAGGATATGTCATTCTCAGCATAAAAAAATACACAAAAATCACAACAAGGTGACTTTTCCCTTGGATGGAATAGACTGCCTAATACCCCATGTCCCAAGAATTTACACCTTGAATCAAACAGTAAATCCAACCTAAATGATTATGTCCATTTTAAACTTGTTTAAAATAATTGGATCACAACCTTTTACCCAACACATAGGAAATAACAACAGAATTGTCCCCTTTATAAAGATAAAACAATATTTAATACATACATTCTTAGCTCTGTAGAATAGTTCTTTGAACCTTTAAATATAGGGACACATGCTGTATGATGTATGTACTGGAAAGTATTCATTTGCAGCTCAATTAAAAATGTTTTTATTAACTCAGTTGTTTTAGGTCAGCCAACCTTTTGACTTCCCTGGGCCACATCGGAAGAAGCACTGTCTTGGGCCACATATAAAACACACTAACAGTAACAATAGCTGATGTGATCAAATATATATATATAAATAAATAAATCGCAAAATAAATCTCATTATGTTTTAAGAAAGTTTACGAATTTGTGTTATGCCATGTTCAAAGCCGTCCTGGGCCACATGGGGCCCGCAGGCAAGTTGGACAAGCTTGTTTTCGGTAAAAAAACATACACACAATGACAGTATTTCGGATTAAAGCTTTTCAACAAACAAGAAATTCTTTGATTAAGGCAAGATAAATAAGAAACAAAGTGGCCCCCTTGAAAACAAAATAATAATGCAAACTGGTCCTAATTTACCATATACTTGGCTTAAAGCAAACTAATAAACATTTAATCATCTCCTCACAAAGAAGTCCACTTCATCCCAGACACAAAAGGTGCTGTTACCTCTAGCTGTGGCTATAGCTTTTCCATTTGCAGGATCTATTATAATAGGAAGTTGAAACACGGAACTTGTTAGGAGCTTAGGCAGCAAGCCAGACCCTAAGTGCATATTCATTTTTGGAGATGTATGTTTTCTTTGTTAGATACACATTTATGAGATGTTTCACATGCATCTCATTTGTTGCTTTATTCCTATGAGTTAGAATAAAATGGTCCCCCATTAAACCATAAATAATCAATAATTAAAATAATTTTTTCCTTCAGAGAGTAAATATAAAATGCAAAAGAGAGTAATTTTTTTTTTTCTGAAATAGCCCAGGCCAAGGACTGGAAAACAATACAAGCTAAGCATATATTGTAGCTGTGGAAGCCTGATAAAGATTCTTGTGAAACAAAGCAAAAAAAATATCCCGGCTGCTGCTAGAGTTCTGTGCTTGGTCTTAACAGTGGCCATAATAAAAAGAAAGCTTTTTAAAATAGTATATATTTATAACTACTCTTAGCTCTACTTAGCAAATTATATAGAAAACTGGGTTTTATAAATATCAACAAAGCCTGATGTCAAGTGAAAAACAGTAAATTAGACTTTATGAGCACTTACTCTGTGCCAGGTCCTTAATATGTATTATTTCAAATTCTTAGGGCAGCTCTGCAAGGCAGAGATTTAATTGATAGGGCACGTGAAACATGAGAAGAAAATGTCTTGTTTTCTAGTAGCCACCTAGAAACTGTACATCAAGAATTTGAACACAAACTCAAAAGTCTATGCTTACATAGTCTGTGAAGGTTATTTCAGTGCTATTTTGCAAATTGGTGTTTTATAAACTGAGCAAATGTGAGCACCACGCACGATTTCGCTTACTCAAAAGATACCAAAGCTCACTTGATTTTTCTCTGCATTACTCCCTCCTCATGCTTTGTATTATATCATCACATATTCATAGGCCTGTATGTTGGTCGGGCATTAGCAAAGCTATTTTGTTAACATCAAGTGGATGTTTTATTTCCATTAAATTTGCTATGGTCATGCCCACTCTTAAAACTCAATTTGTGCTTCCATGCTGCGTTCTCTAAACAGACTGAGATTTCAGGTGGTAATTATCAGATCAAGTGCCCAACAGTGCTTGCACAAATCAAAAATAATGAAATAAACAAAATAAAGCTATGACTTACACCAACAGTTTCAGTCAGTGACATTTTTCTCAAACTACAGGGTCAAGTAAAATGAATGTAAATGTTTATTTGAGTGGACAACTTGGTGAGTACTCTGGTTAAGCTAACTTTCTTTGTGCCCATCATAGTGGCAATAGACCAAATAAGAGTCATTCATTCGTTAGAAAACACTAAGTGACCAGTTCATTCCAAGCACTAACCTAAGCTCTGGTCACACATGGATTACAGGGAATCAAAGACCAATGTTGGAAGCAGCCTGCTTTTTCTTCCCTACAATCCCATACTGACCTCAACCAGGGACTGAACTCTAAGAGGTATTTCTGATAGCAACCACATTTGCAGGCTGGATCATTCCCTAGTTACTAACTATATAGAAGTTAGCAGGCCACCCACCAAGAGGGTGATGTTTTCAATAGTCTTTCTCGAACTTAGGAAAGACCATTCCCCCCACTAACCACTGAAGAACTATAACATTAAATCATTTCATTAATTACCTACATGGTTATAGCATCTTTTTACCCATAAGTAGGATGACTTCTGGGAATGAAAGTTGGTGCTACTAGCAATTATGTCAGAATATCAAGTGTAACTGGCAGGTGGGAGCTTATGAGGATATGTAGTCTACAGCAGGGGTCCCCAACCCCCAGGCCATGAACTGGTACCAGTCTACGGCCTGTTAGGAACTAAGCCACACAGCAGGAGGTGAACAGCACTTGAGCAAGGGAAGCTTCATCTGTATTTACAGTCACTCCGCCTCACTCACATTACCACCTGAGCTCTGCCTCCTGTCAGATCAGCCATGGCATAAGATTCTCATAGGGGTTTGGACCCTACTGTGAAATGTACATGCGAGGGATCTAGGTTACATACTCCTTGAGAATCTAACACCTGATGATCTGAGGTTGATCTGAGGTGGAGCTGAAGTGGTGATGCTATCACTGGGGAGCAGCTGCAAATACAGATTAGCAAATACAACATTAGTAGAGAGGTTTACCTGCACAGAGACCGTAATATATCAACTACCGTACTCGCAGACTCATATCAAAACCCTGTCAGTAGTGGCAAATGACAATTAAGCTGCTTCTGTTGGCAGGCTTCATAGTGGCATGTGAGTTGTGTAATTCATTATATATTACAATGTAATAATAGTAATAGAAATAAAGTGCACAATAAATAATACTCTTGAATCATCCTGAAGCCATACCCCTACCCCCAACCCCATCTGTGGAAAAACTGTCTTTCACAAAATGGGTCCTTGGTTTCCAAAAGGTTGTGGACTGCTGATCTACATTACCTATATGGCACTGGTTTTGACTTGTTGGGCTGAACCTTTACTTTCTTCAAACCCAAATACTCAAACACTCGGGGAAGCCGGGATGGCTCAGTGGGTTAAGCGCTCATTTTGCAGCGCCGGGGACCAGGGATCGAATCCCGCCCCGGCCCGTGCGGAACCATGTGCTGAGCTGGGAGCTCCCCCAGTTCAGTTCTCTCTCTGTCTCTGTATCTCTCTCTCTCTCTGTCAAAAATAAAATAAATAAATAAATAAAAATATATTCAAACACTCAAACTCAAAACACACACACATGCATACTGCTAATTTCAAATATTGACTCAACCATAGCAGCTATATGATCTTGGGCAAATACTAAACCTTTCTTACCCAAGTTTACTTATTGGATAAAATGGGGATAGCAATAGCATCTATATTACAGTTTTTTGATCATTATAATTATATAATTAATGCAGGTAAAGTACTTGGCAAGTAGTATGAATGCAATGTGTCTACTATCATTATGATTATTGTTGACACATGAATTTGTGGTCAGAAGTCATTGTGGTATCTAGGGTGATGGCAATCCTAAAATTATTGGCCATTAAGAGATATCTATCCGCTTATCTGTTTCGATCAATGAAGTTTTAGAAATGTCCAAATACTCTAAAACTTTCTATTGCTTTACATTTTAAAAACTACATGCTGAGTAGTTATTATGGTAAAGTATTCTGTCACATATTTCATAGATGCCATCTCATTCAACCCTTGCCACAGGTCTATAGCATAAATGGAAAAAGCTGGCTACCTTGTCTAAGGTCATATAAGTAGTTATTGACAGGCCAGGAATTAAACTTGGGACTTGTCATTTCAAGTCCAGTACTCTTCCCATTATACTGAGTTCTCTCATTTTTTTATTTCCCAACCAAATGCTTGATATACAATGAGAAAAGCATTGGAACATAAAATTTGGAAACTTGATTTGTTGAAGAATCTGTGAGAAAAAACACACTCTCATACATTGATCTTGGGGCTACAAAATGATACTATGCCCCATAGAATGGAATTTGACAAAATCTAATTAATTTACATCCACATTCACCCTTGGTCTGACTAATCACACTTTTAGTAATCTATCCTAAATATACATTCACAAATATATAAAAGACACATGCACAAAAAAACAACGGCTTGTCATAATATTTGTAGCAGCAAACAACTGAAAAAATGTTCTTAAGCGGACTGTTCAAACAATCTATTATTTTTTTTTAAGATATATTTATATTGTTTTTGACAGAGAGAGAGATACAGAGACAGAGACAGAGAGAAGGGGGAGGGCCCAGAACAGTCTCCATAGTTACACATCATCGGTTTTTCCACATAGTTTCATTCCACAGGTGGGTGGTGCTGCACAGGGCAGGAACCGGGCTGGGGTCTCGCCCCGGTGAGAACTGAACTGGAGCACTCCCCAGTTCAGCATGTGGGTCCGCACGGGCCGGGGCCAGGATTTGATTCTTGGTCCCCGGGGCTGGAAAGTGAGCGCCTAACCCACTGAGCCATCCCGGCTTCCCCAATCTATTTTTATATAGTGTTTAAAAATACAAAGATAACCCAAAACTAAATAAAATCATTACATATTGGGGAGGGAAAAAACAGGATAAATAGAGTTAGAGTCTAGTTTTCTCTGCATATAACTTATTTTGTATATTTGACATTAAAATTTTATAAAAGTTTCACATCATTATAAAACAATGTAACAAAATTTAAATCTCTTACTGAAAAAAAAAAATCACATGAAACAATGTTGTGCTTAGAGCTCGTGGCTTAACTATAGAAGTTTTTCATGTGAATTATTTTTAAAATGTTACTTGACTATGCAGGCCTAGTGGATGTTTCAGAAATACAAAATCCTTAAAAATCATTTCAGTAACTATGCTGTATATTTTATACAAATGTAAAATTTAAAGAAGTTAAATATAAACCCCATAATCCCAAATGGACAAATCAGCATGGACTCGTTATGTAGTTTCTCTATTAAAAACTATATATCTCCCATATGGTCTAGTGAAAGATGTAGAAGCTACCAACATATTAACAGTGAACATCCCTGAAGGCCTAGTTATAGTCTCCAAATATCATTTCCCACTATAGGAACCAGGTTCCTTGGTGAAATGACTATTTCTAAAACAATGGAAGGAAATGTGCAAGATAATCCTGTAACTGCTTAATATACCAGAAAGGAGAGAAAATATGAAGGAATATTAATTTGAAAAGACCAAAAAGCCAAGTTAAAAACACTCCCACCAGACAAAGATGGGACAATTTGAGCAATGGAATGAAACACTTCAAATATGTTAAAAATTCATGAGTTCATAAATACAAAAAGGAAATTGGTCATCGTTAAAGAATACTAGTGAACCAACCTGCTTTTTTCCAAAACCTAAAAAATAAGGGGAAATATCTCTACCTGGGGTTAAAATAAAATAAAGATAGAAATTTGTTATTTATAAAAATATTTTAGCTAATATAGAGAAGAAAAAAGTTAGATCATTACTCTGTATCTGATGATATAACGTGATTATTTTTAGCAAATAATGGTATTGGAATTTTTTTTTTTTTTTTAAGATTTGCCTTTCTGCATTCCTTTTAATCTATTTTTATTTATTTATTTTTATTTTTGACAGAGAGAGAGATATACAGAGACAGAGAGAGAAATGAACTGGGGGAGCTCCCAGTTCAGCATATGGTTCTGCACGGGCCAGGGCTGGGGCGGGGATTCGATCCCCAGTCCCCGGCGCTGCAAAGTGAGTGCTTAACCCACTGAGCCATCCCGGCTTCACCAAGGGATTATTTCTTTAAAAGAACGCTTGCCTTTTAGAGACGTACACTTGTATATTCGCAGATTATAGATTATATGATATGACATCTGGAATTTGGTTCAAAAGAATCTAATGGGGAAAGAAAGAAGTCAGCAGTGTTATCAATAATAAAAAAATACTAGGTGATCAATGGAAGTTATTAAATAGACTAATGTGTACTTGAGAGGTTCTTTATACTATATTCTCTGTTTTTCATATGTTTGAAATTTTCCATAATAAAAAAAATTAAACACTGGAGGTTTAATTAGATTTTAGGTGGGCTCTAAACTGAGTATTTGTTTTGATTATGCTTCACATTTTGTTGACATTTCTACATCATAAAGGAGTAAGGGAAAATTTTTTTAAAGGAAAGTCAATCCCTCCAGAAAAATCATCCACTGTTTTAGTATCTATCTTTTCCCCTCTTTCCAATAAAATGTCTCCTCCTACCTCAACATCAAAAGACCAGAATTTTGTCATAAGCACAGAATAGTTCAAAATTGCATAGTGATTTGAAGTGTTCAGCCTGGTAACGGCCCCCTAAATCTTGACTAATCCTTATTTTAAAACAGCGCCCTTCAAAAGAGTCCAGGAAACTATCAGTTTTCCTCCCAAGCTGCACAAGCAGCAATCTGACCCACTTTTCTTCACAGAGACCCATTCTACGTGCACACTGTGGACATAAATCTAAAAAGAATACGCAGACTATGGATAATAGTTTTGTTTTGTTTTAAGATTTATTCTTATTGTTTTTGACAGAGATAGAGAGAGACAGAGACAGAGAGAAGGGAGAGGGCCCAGAACAGTCTCCATAGTTGCTCATCATTGGTTTTTTCACATAGTTTCATTCCACAGGTGGGCGGGGCTGCACCAGGCAGGAAATGGGCCGAGGTTTCACCTCAGTGAGAACTGAACTGGGAGCACTCCCCAGTTCAGCATGTGGGTCCACACGGGCCAGGGCCGGGATTTGATCATCGGTCTCTGGGGCTGCAAAGTGAGCGCTTAACCCACTGAGCCATTCCAGCTTCCCTTGTTTTGTTTTTTAAGCTATCTTTATAAGACACTACATTTTGATTTGTCTCAAAGCAATAAAGTAATACAGTCTTTGAATGCACAATATAAATAATGTATTTCAGACCTAACAACTAATTAATTAATTTATAGATCTACGCAGAAGTGTAAAAGACAATTTCTAGTAAGCTCTGAAATATTCAGGAGTCTTTATTTTATTTTATGTCCTGATTCCACGCAGTCAAGTGATTCCCAAGGTGTATATAGGCAACTTATGTTGTTTTGTAATACAAACACAGCCGCAGATACTCCTCCAGGAAAACTAAGAAATAGAATAAAATTTAACTAAGCCATGTCTGTCACCATCCAAAGTAGCTTTCAAGATTAAATTACAGAAAAATCTAGATGAAAACCGTAAGATTGATGAGAAAATGTCTCTCTTTTCTGTTGCAAAAAATTCATTTAAATTGTCATCGCTACAAAGGAACTTTGTTTCTTCCAAAGGAAAATACCTTTTAGTATGAGAAATTTACAATTTGATCCTGCAGAATTTGTAAGACACAGCTCTTTTTGTTTGTTATAGAGGTGTCTAGAAAGTTGAACAATGGCAATATTATGAACAGCAGAAATGAAAAGTTTAGAGATAAGGAGAACAGCAGAGGAAGCTTACATCAGAATACTTGTCTCTAATAACCTTCATGTTTAAATGCATACAAATGGGTACTTAAGGAGAGAGCTAAGTTTTCAAACATCAGCCATAAATGAGGCATTAGTCATGTCATTATATATAGTAACTACAGCACAAGGATGTAAGTAGCTGATAAGCACGAAAAGATCCCATTAGACCAAAGATGAGAATTTGTTAGCAGTTCTGAATTGCAACAATATCACCACAGGAAACAAGATTTAAAAACAAAAAAAGATGTGATGGTTAAATCTTATCTGGGGTAATAGAAAAACGAGAATGAATGAAAGACAAGAAGGGTTAAGATTGGATTTGCAAGGAAGAACACTTACTCTACAAAACATAGGTAGTCATATATAAGTGTCTATTACATTTAGTTGTCACATACTTTTTTTAAAAAAGATTGTATTGTTTGAGAGGGCAGAGAGAGAAGGAGAGGGAGAGAGAAAGACAGATAAAGAGAGAGAAGTGGGGAGGTCCCAGAGCAGTCTCCATAGTTGTACATCATTAGTTGTGACATGGCTTCATTCCGCACAGGTGGATGTGGGGCTGTGTGGGGCGGGAACTGAATAGGGGCCTCCCATACAGGAGGTGAGAACCTTCGACTCAGGGCATGGCAGTGACCAGTTGCACTGCTGTTCAGCATATGGGTCTGCATGGGCCAAGGCCAGGATTTGATCCCCAGACCTCAAGGTTGCATGGTAAGCATTCAACCTACTGAGCTATCCCGGCATCCCCTACTCATCATATACTATCTATGTATTAGCACTGGGTATACAATGGTTAATACAGAACAATGTTTAATAGGGTCTGATTGCGTTAATTTTCAGTTTAGTAAATAAAACATACGGTAACTAATATCAGTAGTAAAAATTAAATATCGTCAACATTTACATTATGTGCACACAATACCTAACTTTAGCTTTGATCAAATCCAATTCATTGCAATTCAATTTCCCAAATAGATGGCAAGTGTAGCCACTTCTCTCTGTCTCCATTTCTCCTTCTCATTCCAGACCATTACCATTTCCTGTCTGGTCTACTGCAATGTTTTTCTGAGTTGTTTTCCTGCTCCAAATCTCCTCTCTATTGCCCTGACCTCCGAAGTATCTGTCATGAGCTGATTCATTAAAACTCAGATCTGAAGCAACTGCTCCCCTAGTTAGAGCTCATCAATGCTTTTTCATCACCAAAGGATAAAATCCAAGATTCTTAGCTGTGTGTACCTCCATCATCCTTTCCATCCTATCCTTCTACCATTCTTTCCCCAAAAAGCCAGTACTAACCACACTGCCTGCTTATGCAGCTTAGAATATTTCCTTTTACTTCAGCCTGTAGGCATTCACTCTTTAATTCTCGGGGAGGGGGGGGGGAGTGGGGTGGTGTTAAAGGAAATTCAAAGTTGAGAACATCTGAATGGCACACAGAACAAAAGCTCTATGGCATTACTGAGTTAATAAACAAATGAAGGCAATGATGATGTACCATTTCTATTCATTAAATTAACAAAAATTAAACTTTATGTAATATTGTGCCTCTTGACTATTCACTCAATACTATGTACTTGAGATTTACACAAACTGACATAATATTGAAGTAAAATTGCAAGTAGTAACTTATAGAAGGTGTCAAACCATTTTAAAAATTAGAAAAATATAGAAATACAAGATACGATATTGGCTACAGATACATAATATGAATGTACAAGTAATATTAATGGAAAAGAAAGTGACAGCAAAGTCTTGATGATGACGTTTGCCTGTATGAAATGACTTAGGATAGAGATAAAAGTTAGTAGTATTTTATTTTAGGTTTTTAGTAAGACAGATAAAACATGACACATGTCAAAAGTTGTTAATGCTAAGAAAGAATATGGATAGGTATCATTTGGCTTTTCCTATATTTTTACATATTCTCAGTATAAAAATATGAATACCGGTAAACAAAGAAGAAGTTGCCATCCTCAAGGAGAAATGCATAAGACAAGGAAGCACAACAACAATTTTGATGATGTGTGACTAATGCTTTGTTAGAGGAAGAGACTGTGCTATGAGAGCAGAGAGGGTAGCTGTCTAATTGACCAGGAACTACAGAATGACTTCCAAAGGGACTCACTAGCAATTAAGAGATGAGTAGAAGTTGAATAACTGGGGATTGGAGGTTATGTTTCTATACTGAAAGCATTCATAACAGTACTTACAAAGAAAAGCCAGCAAAACAGAAAATGGTATTCCAGAGGAACCAGAAGTCATTTTTAATGTCTTAGGTTCAAAGGGTGTGTAGACAAGTAGTTACGAGTTGAGGTTAGAAAGTCAGGCAAAGCAAGATCCTAAAAGGAAGTATATCCAACTTTCAGGAGTTTGAACTTTATCTGGGGTGATTGGTATCCACTAAAGACTTTTAGTGAGGAAAATATTGTCAGGTGTAGATTACGGAATGATCACTGCAGGGAAACCAAATACTTTATTTTACAACAGGCATGTCCAAGGGTGTCCAATCTTTTGGCTTCCCTGGGCCGTACTGGAAGAGTTGTTTTGGGCCACATATAAAATACTCTTAACACTAACTATAGCCAATAAGCTAAAAAAAAATTTGTTTTAATCACAAGACAATCTCATAACACTTTAAGAAAGTTTATGAATTTGTGTTGGGCCACATTCAAAGCCATCCTGGGCCACATGTGGCCTATGGGTCAAGGATTGGACAAGCTTGGGCAAGTCAAGAAGAAATGGGGAGAAACAATGGGATAGAAAGAAGAAAATCATTAAGCATTTAAACACTAAAAATTACAGGTCTAACTACATGAGACTCTGAGAGACAGAATGCAAAAATTACTTGGGGCTTCTAACTTAGCCATCTGGATAATTAGGATATCCTTCACAGAAATTGAAAAAATGGTAAAAAATAGCTTGAGTTGGGGCAAGTGGCAATCACAACTGCAACTAAAAAGTATTATATTAAGACTTTCTGAACACTCTCATGCTAAATAAATTAAAGTTAAACAAAAACCTTACATTTGTCCAATGATTGGTATCCCAGATATATTTTACATTATTAATATTAGTTCAAAGAAATCTTATATACATATTAAAATCAAATCAATTTTTTTTGTTGAAAGTAGTTCTCAAGAAGCAAGAAAATATTAAAGTATCTACCCCAACTTCTATAATTAGCTAAATATTTGTGGAGGAAATATTAGAATAACAATCATGATATTTCAGCTGGTAGAAATATTTTTATAGAAAAGTGTCACTATCTCTCTGGCACCATGGAAAAATAAGCTAATTTACAGATGTACAATTCCTTTAATAGGTATGTGGATAGCTCAAAAAACATAAGTTTCCCGAACCTAATCTAATATGACCCAATTCCATGATAAATGTCCCTCAAAAACATTAAATCCCAAAGAGAACCTTTAGCCTCATGTGAGTGTTAAAGTGAATAGTCTACAAAAATTTAATCTAGACATTCTGCTAACAGCAATAAACATGAAAGTCTAGAGCCTGATGGTTTATCAAGCTATTCATCTGTGTCGAGTACTTTCTACAAGAGTGGTTATGAATAGTGTAGTAATTTGAAGTATTTATAGGACAAGAAAATATTTTTTAATGTACACCAAATGTTAGTGTGTGCAATACCAATCTAGCAAAGTAAAATAACCATTTTCTATTGTATTGTTCTAATATTTTATATAAAAAATTACAGTTGACATCAATTTATAAAATGTTTCTCCTAATAGTAATAGATCCTTCACTGTTTTATAACATAATAGCAGTAACAACCTACATTTTTTATTGGGACTAGACATGACTCTAAAATTCCAATCTGTTTCTTTTGTGATACTCTCCCAATTTTATTATCATATCAGTTACATTGATAGTTTTTACAAATCATGACTGAGCTATTTGATCCATGATGGTCTCAATATACCTTTGCTTCTAGTGGGATACATATCCAGGATAAAACTCTCATAGTTGCAAAGGGGCTCTTCAACATATGTACACATAAATACTTAGGCCTTTCAGCTATGTCTGTCTAGAATATCTGTGATAGAAAAAGTGGTATCCTCCAAACGTCCCATCTGCTCTCCCACATCACTCAGATACCTTGCATTAGGTGAGGCTACGCAATGGGTTCTGAACAGTGACTTATATGTAGAAGTGGCATTTATCATCCTGGCCAAAGCTTGAAAAATATACATAAAACCTTCCAGGTGTCGCTACCACAGTCAAGGTGACCAGCAGTTTTCCATACAACAGAACATTTTTTGGTTCAGTCCTAATGTGGTGATATGGAGCAGAGTCCCTTTTCCTACATCTCTAATAATCCAAGTTGGACAAGTAAAGTGTGTGTGAGAGACAGAGAGAGATACCCTTGTTGTACTAAGCCACCAAGATTTAAAGGGTTGTTTATTACAGTAGAGTAATCTTGATTAGCATGAATTAACAGTGTAACCTTCAAGGTCAAATGTGCAGCATATCAACAGTCTCTCCTGTTATACTGGGGAAAAGGTGACCAAATAAAAATAAATAAATTAGCTTCAGTTTCTTCTAAACTATCTTTTTTAAAGAGAGATTCAGGGGCTGTAATTTTCAATAATGATTTTACTTCAAGTGTAATATTACATAGAACTCATATTCCTGAAGATGTTGGTGACAAGAAGGGACACGCTATCTTGCACAGCCAAAAGACTAGATAGACAGCTTCATCCACCTAACCAATACATTTTGAACTCCTCATTGTGCCAGGCAATGTTTTAGACACTGGGTGGAAAAGACTAAACCAAAACAATGACAGCCTCTACTCTTATGTTGCTCCCCATCAAATTGATGAGATAAGCATTAATTAAACAATTGCAAGAAAATATAACACTGCTTGTGATAGTCTCTAGTGATGTTTGCCAAATATCCCCAACTTTCTACTTTCTGGGCACATGGATGATAAGGCTGAATGTCCTGACTCACTATGGGTAAGTGGTAGCTATTTGACTAATTCTAGCCAATGCACTGTGAGAAAAATTAAAATATATCACTTCTGGGACAAGCATTTAATTGCTTCAAAGCTTTCTATCATGGCCACCAGCAACACTGAGATGGTGACTCCTCCATCAGTGACTATGAGTAGTAGAGTCCACGGTGACTACAACGAGCACGTATTGTGAATGGGAAAAGAAGTTGGTTGTTTATTACCAGTGAGATTTAGAGATTGTTCATTATTGCAGCATAACCTAGCCCATCCTCAGTGATAATATCTTCTCCAAATTGTGTCCAGTGTTATAATACCAAAATACTTTCAATATATCACATGATTTTTGACAAGAATTTTACAAACTGGTCAATTCACCATTAAAAAATTATAAAATTACCAAACAAGTTAGTATCATGATTATAAAGGGAAGCCAAACCCACTTTTTAAAAGTATTTTTTAGCTTTTCCAGACTTCATCTGAACACTTTTACGAGAGTACATGACTCTCTATAGATGAGCACTAAATGCAATACTTTTCAAGTACAGAATCTGTTGTCTACGGAGACCATAGGTGCTATATATCAGACAAGCTGGAACAGAGCCTTGTAACACAGTTTGCTCTTGCAAAAGGTGAGTTAATGCATGCTTTGAACAAGTTCACCTCCCCAGTGATCCTTGCTTTTCAAGAAACCCTTTTAACATTTTCTTAGCACTCATTCCCTTAAGTAATCCAGTTTCTGGCATTTCATTTTGTCTTATGTGTTCTTTCTTTTAGCAGATGAACTAGTCTGCTGCTTTTCTTGTGACACGACTTCAAAGGAAAATCAAGAGTCCAATCGTTTTTTCTTAACCCAATTTTCAACATATAAAATACACTGATACTTGCTGAATACGCACTGCTGAAGTCCCCAAAATATCCCTACACCAGTTTAGATGAAGAAACTTGAAAACAAGGCAGTAACCTTAGAATTTACCCAATCAGGAAATATTCAAGATACCACCCTTTACTTGTCTTTGTAAATAAAGTTTTGCTGAAACAGCGACACCCATTCAATCACATGTTGTCTATGGCTACTTCTTCCTTACAACAGCAGGGTTGAATAGATGCAATAATATGTTTACTGTTAATATCTGGCCTTTTACAAAATAAGTTTGTTGACTCCCAAACTAGTCACCATTATTTGATTAGTATAATGTACCAAATTCTTAATATAAGCTTTAAAGCCTTGCACAATTATGGCCCCTTTCTTAATTCAAACTCCCATCCCTCACATTTGTACTCCAGCCACAATGACACCTTTATCTCTCTCAGGGGCTCATGCTCTCTTCAGAGTGTACCAGAAAAAGGACTATGTTTAGTAGATCTCTCTAAACACCTTTCCCAACCAATGCTCTACCCCACCCCAGGAGTACCTCGTGACTACTGTCTGTACAAAGATCACATTTTTGGGTGACAAACTATGGAGAACCCTGCTCCTTACCTCACCTCATGTTGAATTATACTTAAGTTAGCTTGGTTATAGATTAAAGCCTGTTATCCTATAGATTTCAAGTGTCTTTAAAGAAAGAATAGGTCTGTTTTTGTTCAATGTGTATGTTTAAGGCAATGAACAAATGATCAAGAAACATTACTGAAAAAATAATTGGAATTCATGGCATACAGAGACTTAATATTTGAACTTTCAACTAGTCACTAGAAGCTCCAAAATTCATTATAAATATTCACTGGTAATTCTCCTCAGTCAATGCTTTGAATCTCAAAATTGGCTAATATGTGAGTCAGTTAGTCAGTGAATCTGATGGGCACCCAGGATACTTATTTTTATTGCAGGATGGCCACTCATACTCATCTTCTCTTATAGAGTAACTTGGAATATTATTTTTTAATGGTTTTTTGTTGTTTTTTTGGTAAGTTTTCTTTAAAAGACAGTCAAGTAATAATGCTGAGGATACTTAACTAGAATGTACATATTCTGAATTTATTTAAAAATCAATCATTGTTTTTGCTGTATTTTCAATATAGGGTTAAAACAAATCAAACAAAAATTATTTTTAAGTCTTGAAATTGTCTCAATATGTTTTCCTCTGCTATAAAACTATCAAAACAGTGGGAAAACTAGTCATAGGTTGAAAATAAATTAATTTTGTGAAGTGAAGACATATTCATAAAATACCTATCTCAACAGAAACCTAATTCAGGTAAAATGTAAAATATATATAACTATTCCTCTGATATAGCAGAGACTAAAAGTAGTATTGAAGCTAATAAGCCAGCAGGTAACCAGCATAAGTACAATTTAGTTCATATAGTTTAAGCATCTGTTTCAAAAACAAAGGAAGGAAAGAAGGGAGGAAGGGAGGGAAGGAGGGAGAGAGGAGAAGAACATTAAGAGCAGAGACTGAAAGCTGATCATGTAGCCACGTAAATTTTTTCTAAGCAAAGGTGATCATAGAGAAAAAAGTTACATACCAGAAAAGGAATTCATCACAAATATCACCAGAATAAAATGCATCTGTGAGTATATGTAAAGAGAAGATAGCCAAATAAACTGTCTTCTATTTGGTAGCACATGGTAATCTTTATTATATTGGGAGCTCCAATTT
>PVKE010011744.1:0-39633 GCA_004027555.1 Craseonycteris thonglongyai
AGGGGAAGCCGGGATGGCTCAGTGGGTTAAGCGCTCACTTTGCAGCGCCGGGGACCAAGGATCGAATCCCAGCCCCGGCCCGTGCGGAACCATATGCTGAACTGGGAGCTCCCCCAGTTCAGTTCTCTCTCTGTCTCTGTATCTCTCTCTTTCTCTGTCAAAAAGCAATAAAAATAAATAAATAAATATTTAAAGACTGATAAGACAGTATACATGAAATGCCTAGTACTGGAAGGTGCTCAACTAGTGTTAGGTTCCTTCCACTTTTTTAGTGTCATAACATGGTTAATTTTTTTTTAAAGTAATATTCTGTGCATCTTTGAGCATAATGAACAGTATAGGTTATGCCCCTTCATCAGCTGGATGTCAGATGGTGCCTTTGAAACCTGACACTGGACTTTGCCAGGAAGGTATTAACCTAGGTCCAACTTCTACTATTTTGGGATTTGCTGGCTTTGGAAAGAAGATAACAGCTGACTTTTGTGCAGATAGAAGATGGCTGTGCTCTGACAGAAAGTGCTAAAACCTCAGCTAATGCCATTTGGAATGAACTCAGAACACTCTGAGGTTGGGCATTCAAAAGCTTTTATTTTTATGCCAACATAAGAGTTTATTCAGAAAGTTGCAAGAAAAAAAAATCAAATCTCATAACAGTGAAGTACAAGGGAACTGGAAAGTTTTCTAACTCTGATGCTTATACACGTTCAACTGTCAGGAAGCTGGCAGGAAAAGGTATATTGTCAGAATAGTCTTGGTAATGTTGTAACTACAAATAACTTCAAAATTTCAGTGACTTAAAAGAGCAAAGGTTCATTGTTTTATTAATACTACATGTTGATTATATGCAAGCAAGGCTTTGTTGTTTCCATTCCAGAATTG
This sequence comes from Craseonycteris thonglongyai, assembly GCA_004027555.1. Taxonomy (NCBI): domain Eukaryota; kingdom Metazoa; phylum Chordata; class Mammalia; order Chiroptera; family Craseonycteridae; genus Craseonycteris; species Craseonycteris thonglongyai. The sequence goes on from PVKE010011744.1 coordinate 880, forward strand.
AAGCTGATGGACTCTTTGCCAGATGTAGAGTAGTCAATCATTATAGCAGGTGGTACAGGTCATGGATTTATGCACCGAGTCTTATAGCTTCTGCCTGGTAGTGACATATGTCATATCTGCACACATTTCTTTGGCCAAGCAAATCATATGATCTTACCAAAATCATGAAATAAGGAAGCACAATCTTACTATGGTCCCTGAAAAAGAGCACCAGAAATATCAGCAAACCACAATAAAATAGAGGGAGTATATTCAAGAGGTATTTGGAACATAGAATTAATAGAATTCATCTGTAGGGTAAAGGGAAAGGAAGAAGTCTTAGGGTGATATCTTGGATTCTGGTTTGGATGTTTTAGTAAAGATGATGCAATTTACTGAAGAAAAAAAAAAAGATATGCTCAGTTATGGACATACTGCATTTGCTCTGAGTGAAGATAACCAGGAGGGGAGATGTTCAGTAGGGAGTTGAATATGCAGATCTAAAGCTTAGGAGTAAGATATAAACTGGAGATAAATGTTTGGTGGTCATCAGTTCAGAAATGGTAGCCAAGGCTAAGAGAGAGCAGATAGAGTAAAAAATAACTCAGAAAAGTATGACAAAATCAAGTGTTGTAATTGGAATATTTATGCAATGATGATAAAAGTGCAAACTGATGCAAATTATTTTTTTTAAATAAAAACTTTTTTTTTAACTAATCATTTTATTTTTGTTTATTTGTTTGTTTGTTTTTTTGACAGAGAGAGAGAGAGAGAGGGAGAGATAGAGGGAGATACAGAGACAGAGAGAGAACTGAACTGGGGGAATCCCCCAGTTCAGCACATGGGTCCGCACGGGCTGGAGCCAGGATTCGATTCTCAGTCCCTGGTGCTGCAAAGTGAGTGCTCAACCCACTGAGCCATCCTGGCTTCCCCAGATGATGCAAATCATTTTGAAAAGCAATATTTAATTATCTAATAAAGATGTGCAAATCTGCTTACCCAGAAATACTGGCTCTGGTTATACATCTTAGATAATTTCAGAGAAGACATCTAAAAGAAGTTCATAGCTGCATTGTTGTATTAGGAAAAAATGGGAAATAACCTAAATATTCATCAACAGTAGAAAGGTAAATAAATCTTGGAGTATTCATACAATGAAATGATACAGCAATAAAATATAATGAAACAGCCCAGAAACAACATGAATGAACCTCAAAAACACAATGCTAAGTGGAAAAAGAAAGTTGCAAGACAGAATATCTAGTATAATTCTTTTTATATGCTTTTCAAATGTTTGCAAAACTAAACAATTGTGGAAAACCTTAAAAAATAATCAAGAAAATGATAAAAAACAAAATTCAGGATTATGGTTGTCTCTATAGGAAAGGGTAGGGTACAGAATCCCAAAAATGTACACAAGGAGTTTTAAAATAATTATCATATTCTATTTCTTCAAAAAAGTTATAGAAACAGGGGTGTAAGTGGTTCTTATTTTCTTTTTAATTTGTTTCTGCTTAATACTTATTAATACTTTATTTTTGAAGCAATAATTTAAAATATAAAAACAAAAATTGACACATAGTTCATTGAAACAGAATAGAGCCCAGACTTAAGCTTCTGCACATGTGGTCAACTAATATTCAACAAGAAAGCAAAGAAGGGGAAGCCGGGATGGCTCAGTGAGTTAAGCGCTCACTTTGCAGCTCCGGGGACTGAGGATTGAATCCCGGCCCCGGCCAGTGCAGAACCATATGCTGAACTGGGAGCTCCCCCAGTTCAGTTCTCTCTCTGTCTCTGTATCTCTCTCTCTCTGTCTCTGTCAAATATATATATATATATATATATATATATATATATATATATATATATATATATATAAGCAAAGAATACCCAATAGGGAAGGATAGTCCCTTCAACAAATGGTGTTGAGAAAACTGAATGAACACATGCAGAACAATGCAATTGGACCCCTATCTTACACCATTCAAAAATTAACTTGAAATGAATCAAAGACTTAAACATAATATCTGATACTATAAAACTCCTAGAAGAAAGTATAGGAAAATAGCTTCTCGCATTGGTCTTGGCAATGATGGTTTGGATGTGACATCAAAAGCACAAACAACAAAAGCAAAAATCAGCAGATATGATTACATCTAACTTAAATGCTTCTGCACAGTGAAAGAAACAGTTAACAAAATAAAAATGTAACCTACAGAATGGGATAAAATTTTTGCAAGCTACGTTGGTCAAGGATGTTAACATCCAAAGAACATAAAGAATTCATACAACTCAACAACAACAAAACAAATAATCCAATTAAAAAATGGGCAGAATAACCAAATTGACATTTTTTTCAAAGAATACACCCAAAGAGACAATAGGTACATTAAAAGTTGCTCAATATCACTGATCATCAGGGAAGTGCAAATCCAAACTACAATGAGGTATCATCTTACATCTGTTAGAATAGCTTATTATTAAGAAGACAAGAGATACTAAGTGCTGGCAAGGATGTGGAAAGAAGGGAACACTTGTACATGGGAATGCAAATTGGTTCAACCACTATGAAAACTAATATGGAGATTCTTCAAAAAATTAAAAATAATTCTACCATATGATTGAGTAATGCCACTTCTGGGTATATACCCAAAGAAAAGGAAAACAGGATTTTGAAGAGAAATATGTACTCCCATGTTTACTGCAGTGTTATTTGCAATAGTCAAGATGGAAACAACATAAGTACCCATCAATGGATGAATGGATAAATAAAATATATGGAATATTATCCAGTCATTAAAAAGGAGGACATCTTGCCATTTGTGACAATATAGATGGACCTTGAGTGCATTATGCTAAATGAGATAAGACAGACAGAGAGAGACAAGTACTATGTAATATCACTTACATGTGGAATCTCAAAAAGCCAAATTGGTAAAAATGGAGTAAAATGGTAGTTACCAGGGGATCGGAGGGGTAGGATCATAGGACAGATTTTGTTTAATGGTACAATCTTGCAAGTAGTAATTAAGTCCTAGAGACCTAATGCATAATTTAGTGAATATAGACAACAATATTGTATTATAATCATCAAACTTGCTAAAACTAGAACTGAATTATTCCAGTCATTAAAACATATAATTATGCAATGTGATAGAGGTGCTAATTATCATTACAATGGTAATCATATTACAATATATAAATGTAACAAATTAACAGTTTGTGTTTGAGTCTTTGTTTTTATAATCATATATTAGGATAATGAAAGTACCCATTTCTGGTCAAATAGTTTTACTCCATGGCTTAAAACATTTCTATGTTTTTCTAAGATTTTGAGATAAAGTTCAAACTCCCTGGATCTAAAGATCCAGGACATGTCATTCTGTCCTGTCTCGTCCTTCATCAGTTCTCGCCAGATTTTGTGACTGTGGTCTCCCATGCCTGGCACTCTCATCAGCTCTATGCCTAGTTTCCACTGCTCTTACTTCCCCGAATATCCTTCTTTCACATTTTAATCTAGCTAAGCCATTCTTGAATTTTAAAACTTAAGTCACATGAGAAGTCCTCCTAAAGGACTGACTTTTCCCTCTGCACTTCTCCATCCTAGGGCTTTGTTACATAAGGTTTTCCTGAGCTCCCATGTACCCCACGCAGACCTTGGTTGTTGAGTCTGTTTCACCATATAAAGCGATGTCTTTCTAATCTTTTGTTTTCATCTTGAAGGTATGGGTTAATCATTTCTGTGTTGGTTTTATAGTCAGAGCATTGGTTAGAACCTAGTGGGTATCATTAAATATTGTTGAAAGGGCAGACCTGAGAATTACACAGTTCGTAGTTTATGGAAGGAAATTTCTTCCCAAACTCTTCCTCAATAGAATGAGATACTCCTCTACATTCTCCTGCCACCTCCAGTGCTTACTGCAGAGGCTTGAACAGAGAAAGGATTTAATCATTGTTGACATCTTGACTGAAATGTGCATTTAAGAGAGATTGTCTTTAATACTTTCTTATTTTAAAGTTAAAGTCCTTAATTCTAGTTTGGGTTCTGTTAACCTTGTAAACTTGGATAATTACTTTTACTTCTCTTTGCCTCACTTTATGCATCTAAATAATGGGAATATTAAAGATTTATTTTTATTGTTTTTTGACAGAGAGAGAGAGAGAAATAGAGACAGAGAGAGATACAGAGACAGAGAGAAGGGGGAGGGCCCAGAGCAGTCTGCATAGTTGCATATCATTGGTTTTTCCACACAGTTTCATTCCACAGGTGGGCGCAGTGCTGCACAGGACAGGATCAGGGCCAGGGTCTCACCCCGGTGAGAACTGAACTGGGGGCACTCCCCAGTTCAGCATATGGGTCCACACGGGCCAGGGCTGGGATTCGATCTTCGGTCCTTAGGGCTGCAAAGTGCGTGCTTAACCCACTGAGCCATCCCGGCTTCCCCTAAATAATGGGAATATTAAAATTTACCACATCAGATTATTTTGAGAATTAAACAATACATTATCTAGATCAGTAACTGTTACATTTGAAATTGTCAAGCAGGGCTTTCCAAAGGGTGATACCGACACTTTTTCAGAGGTATTCAAGTCTTGGTAACCTAGAGACAATGTTTCAGAAAGGACTCAGGGGGTACAGTTTTGAGGTCTATGGCTAATAATTTGAAAAAAGATACAGAATGGTTGGAGCACAGCAGGAAAAGGCCATATCTTTCTCCCAACTCTTTCTTTCTTCTGAGTCTTCTAGTCACATCTGGTTTAGGTTGTCAGACAAAATTAATTTGTTTGTTTCACCCTGTTGACATTCATGTCCATCAATGCAAGCCCCAGGCAGTTTGGGTGCAAATCAGCACAAGTATCAGCCCTCTCCCTGGGGAAGCCCACAGAATATGCCTGGATCAGTAAGGGGTTCAGGAATGAGGGCAAAGCAATTTCATGGTGTCATCGGGAATATTTTGGGTGCATTAAATGGCAAAACTTAGGCAAGGGCTACCTCTGGATTTTATGATAAGTGTCACAAACCTCTCTATTGTAAATAGTGATCAAAACAAAACAAAACAAAAACAATGGGTTTGGTTCCTTTCTTGTTTAAAGTGGAAAAAGTTGGATAAGAAAATAATGTTGATAACTATTGCATTTGAAACACACATTCTATCTCTGTAAGAGTAACTATTCATGATCTCATTTGATCTTCACAGAAATTTATTAGGTTGGGGGGAAGGCAGAGTCGGTATTACTACCCTATTTGATAACCAAGGAAAGAAATATTCAAGTCCACAAAGGTTAAATGATCTGTCCAAGGTTATTGGCTAAGAAGTAGGAGACAACTCTTATCTTCTGATTCCAAATTCTCTTTCAATGCACATGGCTACTCTCCCTTCCATGCCTTTGCTCATATTGTCTCCTCTGCTGAAACAATGTAAAGGGAAGAAAGAACTTGGTAACAGCCACGTTTTCCAAAGGAGTGAATCAATGAACTCCTCATTGCTGGAGAAGGGTAAGCAGGGGTGTGGTAGATGAAATCCAAGTATTGAATAGTAGATTGGATTTGACAGCTCCAATGTCCCTTCCAAATCTGAGATACAGTATCATTCGCCTAAAAGCACTAAAGCTAGCAATATAATCTGTGCACATGGAAGCCAGGCTGGGAGAGCAGAAGTATGGGATATGATCTAAACCAGCGGAGACCCTTCAATTCACAGATTCCTAGAGCATCATACTCAGACTGTGGCCCAGATCCCTGCACCAACTGTACAACTCTCCTCCCCCCTCTTCTGCCATCTGCTAATTAGGATAGTCCCAGCAATTGGGAAAAGAACCTCAAGGTCTGTTCTGGCTCCGATAAGATAGGAAAACATGCATCTTGATGAATCCAGGAGTGGACTAGGCCTGGAGAAGGTCCTAGGTAGGACTCGCCCAGGTTTCAGCTGTACTGGACCTCCTCATGACACTTAGGGCTGAAGACAATTGACCTGAAGATTTAGCCTAGTAACAACAAGACTCCAGCTAAAATGCACTGAGAGATAGAATTCACTTCAAAAACTAACCAATGAAAAACATATGCAAATTATCAACACGAGAGCAATGGGCCAAACCAACTCCAACTATTGATTTCTGGAGCAGAGGTAAAGTAGGAGGGACCTGGAGAGACTATACTTCAGAGTTGAATAGCTTTGAGTTGAAATTCTGGTTCTGCCACCAAGTCTTGAGGTGACTTGGCAAGTTAGTTACCGGCCTTTCTTGTATCCTTATCTACAACTTGGGAAACATTCACATCCATCTCTCAGAGGAACGAAATGACAAATGTACACAGAGGGCACATTGTAGTGTTCAAGAAATTCCAATTTCTTTCCCCTTTCCCAGATAATGACAGAATATCCGGTTATAGAAAAGCAAAATATTGTGTTATCAAATATACATAAAAATACTAAGAAAAAAGTTCAAGACATTGTCTACTGCTTTTGTTACACTGACTATTTAAGTGAGTTCTAAGGGCTAATGTTTATCATCCATCATTTTAGTGCAATGTGAATCACAAATGGGGATCTGTGGGTCATTAATCTGGCTCAAGGGGTCACCCTGCTCAAGGCCAAACCAGTTGCTCTTCACAGCTATACCTCCTGCACTCTGGGAACCCCTTCCCCCACCCCACATCCCCTGTCAACATGACTGATGAATTCAATATCCCCCCTCTCCCCAGCTGACAGCCCAGAGAGCGGACTCCAATCAGCAGGCCCCCTGGCTGCCTGACTTGGGCCTCCCCAATCAGAGGCGGGGTCTGTGGTGGACAGACAGGCAGGTCTGGAGAGGCTGGTAAGTGAGAACTCCCCAAGTGCCTCTGCCAAGGACCAATTTGATGAGGCTGCCATTCACCCTGTCAGGCAGCGTGTGGGATTCATCAGGACCCAGCCTGTTTCTCCTTCACCCCTATCAATGTGCTCAGAAGGATTTTTCTTTTAACTTGATTGCTCCGAGGGCATTGATAAATCTACCGGTTTTTGATCCATCAGTGTCTGACAGCCTGCTATTCAGAAGCATTTATACCCTGAACCAGGAGAGTGGGAAAGGTTTCTCGATGCCCTCATGGGGCAGAGATTCTGTGGCTTATCGATTCATCCCACAAGTATTTGCTCAGCCTGCTGTTTAACTAGGAGATGAACCTAAGAGGATGAGTCCTGGTGGGCCCCTCTATAGAGAAATCGCCTTCAATGAAATGGTGTCCAGAAATTCAGACTGAAGGACTATGAATATTGAATGACTATTGAACACGTATATGCACATTTTGCATATACCACCTCCTTGACTCTGTGATGTCCCTATGTGTACTACTACTACCTTCATTTTATAGATGAGGAAACGGAGGTGCATAGGAACTCAGTGACTTAGTCAAGCTCCATAGATTAAAGAGTGTCAGAAATGAGACCCAAACCAGCCTGGTTCCAAATGCCATGTTAACCATTTCTGCTGCATTGCCTGCTCCTATACCTATTTTTTAATTGTTGGTAGATTAAAAGGAAGACAAAGCTGCTTATGGAAGTGCTTTGAAAAATACAAAGCTCTGCTGTAAGTGAATAATGTTGTGTTGGGTGTAACTTTCAGTGGATAATAGAGCATTTGGTCGCCTGACCTCTCCTCCAAGTTCAAGAGGCCTCTCAGGTTTCAATCCTCAAGGCTGCTTGGAGCGCTGGGATTCTGAACTGTTATTTCCTTGTGTGTTTCTCCTGGGCCAAGTCTCCTGAGTGTGGCCTGAACCTGGTGGCACTCTGCCGCCCACAGAGAGATGAGGTCGGCCCAATAGTGCCCTGGGGTTTGAATCCAAATAACTACTGGAACAGCTACATTCAGCTTGGTGAAATATTTATTCTTCTATCTATTTGAAGTAAGGCTCCCCACTAAAATGGGAGACAAGAGGGCTTTTCTACGTTCAGAGTGGTTTCTCTTGCATTTCTTAGCTATTCACTGTAAAGGCTGAGTTGTTCAGATCCAGAAGACGTGGAGACAGAGCACTAAGAGACGTGTTAGAGCAGAAAAATGCACTGAGCTAGGGACCCCATTTACTTAACAGTTCACTCACTCACTTTATAACTTTGGGCAAAAGCTTATTTTTATTTTATTTTATTTTTTTCTCCATCTATAAACTGGGGGTGAAAATACTTTTTCATCTTGTATTATTATGTAGGACAAATGTGATCAGACTGTCATTTATTGATTCCTTCATTCAGTAACTGTTAGAAATGAGATACAGTGATGAATAAGACAGTCATGGCCTGTGCTTATAGTCTGTTTTGTTATATACCAACCGCTATTCCATACTCTTTATGCACATTACTCAAATTAACCTTCAAATCAGGCATTAATATTCCCGTTTTGCTGATGAGAAACTGAGCACAGAGACATGAAATCTCAAGCCAAAGGACCCATAGCTGGCATGTGGGTTGGAATCCAGCTTGCTGTGACTTCAAGTTTTCTCTCTGTTGTTGGGCAAGGTACCTCCACTGACAGAACACTGCACAGAATTGTCTCAACTCATGTTTATATTAGAAAATACTGCTCTGTGCTGGGCCCTCCCAGATGTTTTTCTAGAACTTCATTGATTTAATTTTAGCTTTATTATGTAATCCAGGGGAGTTGCCGTATTTTTCTGCATATAAGACAATACTTTGGGTCTAAAATTGTTAGGCCCAAACATTGGGGGTCATCTTATACACAGGGGTAACCCGTGGATTGGCTTCTTAATATTGGGTTAGAAAAGTAGAGTTCATCTTATACATGAAAAAATACGATATTTAACTCATCTGGGCTTCTGTTTCCTCATCTATAAAATGAGAATAATAATAGTACAGTAGACTCTCAGTTAACTGGCACCCATGGGGATTGGTATAATAGATGCCAGATACATGTAAGTAGATTCTCAGTTAACTGGTACCCATGCCAGGTAAATGTAGTATTATTTCTTTGATATTTTAAAGATTTATTTTATTGTTTTGAGAGAAGCTAAGGGAGGGAGACAGAGTGAGAGAGAAGGGGGCAGAGTAGCTTCCATAGTTGTACATAATTGGTTTTAACATAGTTTTATTCCACACAGGTGGATGTGGGGCCACTCAAGGCCTCCCGCATGGGAGGGGAGGACATTCGCTGCTATCCCTGCTGTTACCAGTTGCATTGCAGTTCAGCATGTGGATATGCACAGGCCAGGGCGGGGATTTAATCCCAGGACCTTGCTAAGCTATCCCAGCATCCCTCTTTGATTTTTTTGCCTGTTTCTTGAGAACACTGGTTGGTTGAGTTCAGTTAATGGAGAGTCTACTGTGCTTACTTCAGAGGGATGATGTAAGGATTAAATAAGATAAGCAATGCAAAACACTTGATGTAGAACCTAATCAGCAGCAAGCACTCAAAAAATGTTTGCTAAATAAATAATTGCTACAATTTCTGTGTTACATAGTTACTCTCTTTTATTATTTCTGTTTTAGCCTGGGGCTGGGTGCCCTAAAGAAGGTCTAAGATATTCCTTGCCTCTGGGCAGAAGTATTTACTTTTAGCATCATAGGTACTATTTCTTCTTCTCTCCACCTCTCTCCTTCACATACAATAAATTGCACATATTTTAAGTGTAAAATTTGCCAAGTGTATTCATATACCAACTTAATCAAGATAATAAACATAACACCTCCATGAGCTCCACTTATTTCCTCATGCCCCTTCAGAATAGGCTGACTAGACATACCATTTTAAACAGGACAGAAAACAGTACTGTCCCATTTCAGATGTACGTATGCTCAGCCTCGCCACTGGGCTAAATTTAAGGTGTCAGTAGGCTGACCATAAGTACCGTTTGAAATGGGACAGTACTGGTGTTTTCTGTCCCCCTTAAAATGGTGCATCTAGTACCATTTAGAATCCTTTCCTCTTGCCCTTATCTACCACTTTACCATCCCCAACTCCAGGCGATTGCTGATCTGCTTTCTGTTACTATAAATTGGTTTGCATTTCTAGCATTTTACATAAACAGAACCTTAAAGAAAGTATTCTTTTTAAATTTTGCTTTTTTTTTTTTAACTTGACATAATTATTTTGAGGTTTACCATGTTATTTTATGGATGCACAATCATTTCTTTTCATTGCTGAGTAATAGTCCATTGTAAACATGTATCATAACTTATCCATTTAGTTGTTGATGAACATTTGCTATGATTCCAGTTTTTTATTATTACTGTGTAATAGAAAAAAAGCTGTGGGAAGCCGGGATGGCTCAGTGAGTTAAGTGCTCGCTTTGCAGCCCCAGGGACCAAGGATTGAATCCCGGGCCTGGCCGGTGTAGACCCATATGCTGAACTGGGGAGTGCTTCCCATGCACAAGGCCCCCAGATCAGTTCTCGCCCCCCACCCCCGATTTCGCTCCTGGTTCGAGGGGGTGCGCCTCCCATGTGGGAGGCCCCCAGCCCGGTTTCTGTCCTGCATGGCCCTCACCCACCTGCGTGGAACAAAACCATGTGGAAAACTGATGACATACAACTATGGAGGGCTCTGGACCCTCCCCCTTCTCTCTGTGTCTCTCTGTCTCTGTTTCTCTCTGTCTCTGTCAAAAACAAGAAAATAAATCTTAAAAAATAAATACATAAATAAAGCTTCCAAGACATTCATCTTGTTAAATTTCTAGAAGTAAAATGGTTGGGTCAAATGATAGATGTGTGTTTAACTTTTTAAAAAGCTGCCAAAGTTTTCTGAAGTGGTTGCAACATTTTTTATTTGTACCAGCGGTGTGTGAGAGTTCTTCTTGCTCCATATCCTCACCCACATTTGGAATGTCAGTCTTTCAGAATTCTTGACATTCTAATAGGTGAGTAGTGTATCTTATTGTGGTTTTAATTTGCATTTCTCTAGTGACTAAAGATGTTGAGCATCTTTTCATGTGCTTGCTTACTTGCTATTCCTTTATCTTTTTGGGTAAAGGAGCTGGTCAAATCTTATATCTATTTTTTAAATTGGGTTGTTTGCTTTCTTATTATTGAGTTTTGAGAATTCTTTAATATCTGGATTTACGTTCTTTATCAAACATATTATTTAAAAATAATTTCTGCCACTGTGTGGTTTGTTCCTTTATTCTCTAAATAGGGTTCTCCCCAAGCTTACTGGTGATATACTCATTGTGTTTTCAGTCTTTCTTTCCCCTCTATGTTGTATCTTGGATGGTTTTCATGTCCGCTCTCTTCTGCAATGCCAAATCTGCCTTCAGTACCATCCAACTGATTTCTTATCTCAAATATTGTAATTTGGTTTGGGTCTTCTTTTTTTACATTTTTAAGTTTCTACTTAGCATGCTCAATCTTTTCTCTAGCTTCTTGAATATATAGAACACCATAATGGTATCTGTTGTTTTTTTAAGATTTATTTTATTATTTTGACAGAGACAGAGAGAGAAAGGGGAGGGCCCAGAGCAGTCTCCATAGTTGTACGTCATTAGTTTTCATCATAGTTTTATTCCACACAGGTGGGTGTGGATCATGCAGGGCAGGAACCAGGTTGGCGGCTTCCCTTATGGGAGGCATGCCCCTGCGAATAGGGGGCCTCCCACATGGGAAACACGCCCCAACGGGAACAGAACTGGGGGCCTCCCACATGGGAAGCACACCTCTCAGTTCAGTATTGGGTCGGTCCACAAGGGCCAGGGCCAGGACTTGGGGGCTGAAAGGCGAGCGTTCAACCAATTGAGCCATTCCAGCATTCCCTGATAACTGTTTTAATGTCCTTGTCTATTGATTTTATCATCTGGAGTAATGACAATTGATTGTTCTCCTAACAGGTGGCTCCTTTCTGCTCCCTTAAGTAGTCTTCTTACATGCATGTGCTGCCAGCCCTCAGCTGTATAGTTAGGGGAACCATTGGCAGATCTCACGTTCTCTCTCTCTTCCAATCTCTCTTTCTAGTACGCAGCCTTGAGAACTCCAACCACTTTGGTCTCCCCAGACTTTTCACGTTGTGTCTGAATATCAGGCACTCCATTGGCTTTCACCTGGGTTCCCTGTTCTGTCCTGTGACCTAGAAACTCACTCAAGGCTGTAAACAACTATAGCATTTATAATTGTTGTAAGCCTCATGAGGGCAATTATATGACCTACCTGGCTTATGTCTTATCTCTCAGGGTCCTTCATTGCCTTAATGTCCAATGTCTTGAGAACCATTGCTTTTTGTTGTTATCTTGTTAATTGTTTTAGATAGGAGAAAAATTCTGGTACTTTATCTTGACAAGAAGTAGAAATCTACATAGTTTCTTTAGTCATAGAGAACCTTATAGTCCATTGTCAAACCTCTCATTACAAATTTGGAAATGAGGAACAATATATATCAGGCATGGCTAACTTGTGGCCCAGGACAGCTTTGAAATGAGGCCCAACACAAATTTTAAAACATGAGAATATTTTGCTACTGTTTTCTTTCTTTTTTTCTTTTTTCTTTTTTTTTTTTAGCTTATCAGCTATTGTTGTGTTAGCATATTTTATATGTGGCCCAAGATAATTCTTCTTACAATGTGGCCCAGGGAAGCCAAAAGGTTGGACACCCCTGGTATATATTATCTATAGCATGTAATTTGTAGTTTAAGGATATAATGGGCAGTATTTGGTATTGGGTTGGGAGATAAATGCTGTTAAGGCTGAAGGCATAGGCAGATTGTAAAGGATCCTGAATGCCACGCAAGGAAAAGGGACGATCCTGTGATTGGTAGAGACAGAATTGAATAATCATTTTCAATCTAGGGATGGTGTAGTCAGTCTTGAGAGCTTAGTTAAAATTTACACATCATCTGTTTACACAATCAAATTATTCACCTCTAATCTTAGAAGGAAACTGGTAGAGGTGAGGAGTTGAGCTTGCTGAGCTCTAGCCCACATTCTGATTTTGTCTCTGTGACTCTGAACAAATCAGAGTATCACTCTTGGGGTTCAGTTTGTACAACTGTAAAATGAAACTCCTGATACCTATATCCACACCCACTGATTGTAGTGAGGGCTAGTAGCATATGTCTATGTCTGAGGATTAGATAAGGTAACATATGTTTGACAGGAGGCTGTAAGTGCCAGTACAGAGCCTGATTTGCAGTAAGCCCTCATCAAAGTTGAGCAATTACTAATCGAGAAAACCCAGGCACAAGGAGTTGGTTTTGATGAGGTAGCAGATCAAGTCAGGGGCAGCACTAAGCCTCCAACTCAGCTCTCTGATAGTTTTCCATGCCTATGATCCTTGATGGCGAGATGCAGTCCAAAAGTGGTAATATGATTGGTTGAGGTAAATACCAAAAGGGCCACAAAGATCCCCATGGTGGTGGCAGAGGAGTATCCCCTGCCCTTAGTCACTCCCTGACCCAGAAGTTACAGGACAACCTGACTCAATTTTCTGAGTGGTGACTGTTGGAAGCTGTTGGGCCCCAGCCACACAGAGGGTTACATTTAACCAGCTAGAATGAAGAATCTGAGCGAGGCTGTGGGATGCCATGGTTTGTGGTCATATGTTTTAATACAATGTTTTGGGCAAAATTAAACTATAGGGGGTTCTACCATGAAACGAAAGCTTTTATTTGTGTATGTTCTCCCATGTTGCCAAACCTTGCCAGTACAGGCTGTTTTCATGGCCTATAATGCAGTGTCTTGTATATTCAATATTCCTTACATGTCTGACTGCAGAGCATGTACTCTTCCTTCAACTCTCAGCCCAAATACTATTGAACCTTTCTTCACTTCCATCAGATTATATACTCCTTCTCTTTTGAGTCCTCTGCATTTTGCAAGAGGAGTCAAAATGGAGAGAGATAAGTAAGACATCATATATGCCCCTAAAAGCTCAGGTTAATACAATGGAGGAAAATAGAAATTAAAAAAAAAAAAGAATCTCTTATTATGTGCAAGGGTCTTTATGTATATCACTCTACCATACGTCCATCAAAACTCTGATTTTTGTGTTTTTAGACACAAACTGAAAACTAATACTGCCATTTTTGTAATTGCCTTGTTTTATTTATCTGTCTATATATCCCACTAGACTGTGAACCTTATATCAGCAGAACTATACCTCCTCTGTTTATTATGGTATCCCTGGAACCCAAGACAATGCCTGGAACTATTAGTGAGCTCAATAAATATTTGGGATGAATAAATGAATGAATGGACATTAGAGATATAAGTTAGAGTGAGGCATATAAAGACCCTTGCTCTTAGTAGTTCTCCTTTCCCCCCATTTTCCTCCATTATATTAACCTGAGCTTTTAGGGGAGTATATGATGTCTTACTTATCTGTCTCTATTTACCTTTATTTATTATCACAGAACATAGTAGGAGCTCACCAAATACTGGAAAAATGAATAAAAAAAATAAGTCATGAGCTTTAGTTGCTAATTTGGTTGTATGCAATGATTAGATTTAGAGCTCATAGTCGCTCAACTAATATTTCCTGAATCTCTACCATGTGCCAGGCACTGAAACTGTATCAATCATTGACAGTGTCCTCAAAAAACCTATGGACTAGTAGAATCAAGATGGGAACTATAACGCAAATAGAAAGTGAGAACTCACATCTTGGTGTGTAGCTGAGACTGACAGAGACAGAATGAGACTTAAACCCGGGCCTGTCCTGTAGAATGGGCCAGGTTCTCAGGGATTGTGAGAAGACTCAAATATCTCCTTCTCTGCACCTCTCAGCCAGAAGTAACCCTTTCCTCACTCAGAAATGCTCCAGCCCTCTACCTGAGCTCCTTTTAGAACACCGATTCCTTTCTTGGAGAATGTGATGGTTAATTTTATGTTTCAACTGGCCCACAGGTTGCCCTGACATTTGGTCAGACATGATTCTTGGGTTTGTCTATGAGGGAGTTTCTGAAGGAGATCCCTGTTTTTGAATTGGTACACTGAGCAAAGCAGGTTGCTCTCCCTAATATAGATGGGCCTCCTGCAGCCAACTGAGCAAAAAGGTTGAATAGGAGGGAACTCCTCCTGCCTAACCATGGAGCTAAGACATCAATCTTTGCCTTTATTCAGACACACACTGAAAAATTATCTCTTCTTGGGTCTCAGGCCAGCTGGCTTTTGGATTGGAACTCTGTGATCAGCTCTCCTGGTTCTCAGGCCGTCAGACTTGGATTGGAACTATACCATTGGCTCTCTTGGGTCTCTAGTTTGCTGACTGCAGACCTTGAGACTTCTCAGCCTTCATAATTATATGAGTCATTTCCTGATAATCAATCTCAATCTCTCTCTCTTCATTCTTCATTTATATATATATGTATACACTGTTCGGAAAAAATCCAGCCATTGTCAGTATAATGAGAATGGTTACATGACTGGATACTAGATACTTTCAGGACAGCCCTCATTCATTGATATATCTTGGCTCTGTTTTTCTAGAGAGCCTTGACCATTGAGGCTAAGAAAAAAACTTCCCTTTCCTGAGCCCATTTTTAAGAGGAACTGGGTGAGGTGCTTTACATCCATTACCTCATTCATTTCACACAACACCCCTCTGAGGGTGACTATAATTTCCAGTTTACAGACAAAACAATGAAGCTCAGAGAGATAAAGCAACATTTCCAAGATCACACAACTAGCAAATGACAAAATCAGGTTGAAATCTCATTCCCTTTAGTTCTATACCCCATGCTGTTTTTCCTCCAC
This sequence comes from Craseonycteris thonglongyai, assembly GCA_004027555.1. Classification (NCBI taxonomy): domain Eukaryota; kingdom Metazoa; phylum Chordata; class Mammalia; order Chiroptera; family Craseonycteridae; genus Craseonycteris; species Craseonycteris thonglongyai. The sequence continues at coordinate 16,518 of PVKE010011744.1, forward strand.
TCAACCATATCCTTCCCTGTATGTTTTATTCTCTAGTAGATAGTAAGTTCTTTGTGGGCAAAAACCGGGCCTAATTGTTCTTTCCCTACTTGCCCATCTTTAATTCTTATGCTTAGCACCGTACCTGGCACATGGTAGAGTGGTAGGGTGGTTGCAGGACAGGTTGAATGCTCTTTCTGGGTCATGGGACTTCTTGGAAGGAAAAAACTTTAGAGACCACTTAGGTCTACCAAACTGTCCTTCTTTCCTTGCTTCCAGTCCATGTCCCTTTTTTTTTTCTTTCTACATGTTCTTGTTAATGATTATATGGCATCTATTCCCAATGGGAATTCCAGGGTGTCATACACTTCCCCCAAAAGGTTGAGGAGCACGCTTCTCAGTAGACTCTTCCTAAGGCCCCTTTGACACTGGACTTGCCTGTGTCACCTAAGCTGGAGACAGCTCTGTAGCTGGTCCGGTGCAGGGAGGAGAGCGTGCGGGCGGAAGAGGACAGGGAGACCCGGCAGGCTAACGGGGCCCTGCTGGTGGAAGTCTGGCTATAAATAGACAGACTATTAAGCCCAATGTCTTTTGAATATGCACATGGTATTCATTTACTTAATGAAGAATTTTCCTGGAAAAGAGAGCTGAGCTGTCAGAGCTGAGCTATTTTTGAGTAGAATGTGAAAGAAAAACTCAAGAGAATTATTTGCTATTTGGATTTATGCTTTTTAAAATAGGTCACACTGAAAAGCCACATTGAAGGGGCAGAAATAGGATAAGTGTTTGCCAGGGGCAAAGGTGGGGGCAAGGCATTGACTGGAAAGGGACAGGCAGGGACTTTTTAGGGTGATGACATGCTATATCTTGTGTTGATAGTCACATGACCATATATTTGGTCAAAACTCACAAAACTGTACAATGAAAGTGAGTAAATTTTACTGTTTAGTAGTCCTCTCTTGCCTCTATTTTATTTATATATATATGATCAAAGTTAGTTTATAATTAGGCACAGTAAGAAATTAACAGCAATAACTAATAATAAAATAGAACAATTAGAATATACTGCAATGGAAGTTATGTGGACGTGGTCTGTTCATGTCTTTCATCCACAAATTTGATGCCTTCTTTATTTTAACTAAGCACATAACACACATGTTGGCCATAACTTATTCAGTTTGAGGTACAATAGCAAAACTAGCCTAAATTTTCTTTTTCTTCTTCATAATTTCATGGATAGAAGATTTGTTCTTACTGTGGATCTTAGCAACCTTAGCATACAATTATTTTGTTAGGTGGACACACCAGACAAAGAGATAATTAATGTCCTGGGTGGGACGGCACGCGATTTCATCATGCTATTCAGAACAGCACACGATTTAAAACTTATGGATTGTTTCACTTAATATTTTTGAGCCAAGTTTGACTGAGGGTAACTGAAATCACAGAAAGCAAAACTGTGGATAAGGGGGGACTACTGTATGTAAATTATATTAATAACTCAAAAAACCTGAATTGCAAACAATATGTCACAATGATCCTTTGAAGGGAGAAAGGGAAAGAGTGGGGAATGAATGCTTTCAAATATCTACTTTGGGTGGAGTTCTTGAGAGCTTCTTTAGATTATTAACTTTAATACTTGCAAAGCCACAATGAGTTAGAAGTTATTGTCCACATTTTAGTGATGAAACCCCCAAAGCTGGGAAGGTCTGTTAGTTGCCCAAGGTCATACAGGAGCCCCTACTGGGCTCCACCAGGAAGTTGCAGAATTCCACAGGGCCTTCCTTCCACCTGGATGTTCAGGAAGATGAAGCTTAGAAGCCTTTCGGATTAGACAGAACTGAGTGTTTGCTCCTTACGTGAAATGCTTCAGACAGCTCCCTGCTTCCTTTCCAGAATGTTCTGCCATTCTGTGTTCTTTGGCTGTTTCTGGCTGCATCCGTGAAAAGGTCTTAATAAGGTGCTAATGGTCTTTAACAGCTTTATTTAGTACTCTTGTACCTCCTTTTTATCAAGTTGCTTAATTTTGGGCAGACTTGGACATCTGAAAGGGGGTAGGGTGCTCTCTGTAGGGCCTGCCATCATTCCTGGATCCCACTCCCATGGCTGACATCATTAATCAATCACGATAGTCTCTGAACCCTGACGTGCTCTTGCAATCCTTCATAACATGGTTGTCTGGGCCATAATTACTAACTCATTGGAGGTGGCACTCAAAAGCGAAAACCTTTTTGCCATTGTCCCTGTGTTGCTAGGCCTAATCTAGGTGCATTTATTAATTGAGAATGAAATCTTATTCTTTCCTTTGCTTGAACCTGAAACCCTGAGAAAACTTGTCTGGATCTAGAGGTAAAAGTAAAAGGAACATGGATTAGACAGTTAGAGTTGGATTTAGATATCAGCTGTCTACCACTTCCCCCATCTCACCTCAACTCTCATTTTCTTTATCTGTGAAATGGGGATAGTAATAACAATAGCTATCCAAAGGTGTTATGGGGAAGCTTAAATCAAATCAGATAACATGGAAAACAAAACCTCCAGGCTCTGTGCTAAGGACTTTCACATGATCAAACCTTACAGCAAAATTATATGTAACAAACTTTTAAAACATGCATTTTATAGACAATAACTTAATTTGCTCAAGTCACACAGTAAAAAGAGAGGCTGAACTCAAATCTGACTCCACAGCTCGAATTGTTAATCACAAATTGCATCGCCTCTCCTTTCAGGCCTGGGGCAAACAGTATTGGGAGGTTGCAGCCGTTAGTGCAGGGCTCAGTGGACTGGCAGGAACTCAGTGAATCTGAGGTGAGTGATTCTTATGATCAGTACTGCATTAAACTGGTGCAGGCTCTTAAGAGATGAGGAAGCCATCAGCAGCAGAAAAATCTGGGAGCAGTGACAGGTCCCTTACCATTTTCAGGATCCTGCTAGTCCCTATGGTGCCTTTGTACAAATTAGAAAAATGTCTCTTCTCTGGGCAGGTGACTTACAAAAGTCACTGCCAGGAAGACATACAACAATAGGATGCAAAACGTAAAGCATTTGAATTAAAAATTTGGGGGCCTGTTCTCTGGCTGGAGGGGTCAGCCCAGGAGAAGCACGCAGTCTTCTGGCTGATGTCTTTGTATAGTACGTGCCTGTACCAGGCAAAGCAGCATGAACTTTGGCAGGAGGGAAAGGCACAATCTGGAGGCACCTGGGAGCAGGTGAAAGAAAGGTGAATGAATACCCAGGAAGCTAGTTTTGTCAGGCAGATAATATCATTGACCCAAAACAGAATTGCAATCCAGCTCTGAATGATTCCAAAGCTAGTGTGACTGATAACAAGAAATCCCTTGGGGACCTTTGGTAAAAACAAAGATGAGCAGGCCTTTCCCCTGAACAACCTGACTCAGTGAAGTGATCATGCCTATGATCAGAGCAGTTTAGAAAATACTGCTTTATCCCATGCTCATCATACTAAAGTGTTGCAACTGTCTTTATTAGCAGCATGGTAACCATCTGGCTTGAGGGCAGGGCTATGTCCCATTCAAGTTCTCATCTCTAGCACTTAGAATAAGGCCTGGCACATAAAAAAAAAAAAAAAAAAAAAGTCAAGCAACAGAGAAATGATCCATTAATTGAATGACTTCGTAGTTCATCTAAGATTCTGGTTTACTCATCATGCTATTACCCTCTCTGCCAAGTTAGCTGCAACTATGTGTATTTAATCCGTTTCCTCTCTCTTTCTATTGCCACAGTCACCATTGATTCCTCACCCTATCCTCAACAGGACAGCATGCACCATTCTGGGAGGTCCCTTCAGACTTATGTAGAGTGTGACACGTTTCTTAAAATCCATGCCTATGTGTGCATCTGGTCTCTGCTCCTAACTCATTGTCTGTGACTATACATTTTTAGGCCTTGTTTCTCCCTCTATAAAATGAAATGGTTTTACAATGTGATTTCTCCAGTGCTAACATGCTAGAATTCTCTGGCTGGAATCTAGAGCTTCTGGTAAATTCTGTAAGATGAGACGGCTTTAGTTGAGGGCTTCTTATTGGCCTCAGAGAACCTGGTGGTTAGAGTCCCGGAGATGAGCAGCTGAAGTCTGGGATTTTCCTGAGCTCTGTGCTGTTGGTGGGAGGCTTTCTTTAATGGGCATGCTCCAGCAGGCTCTTGCACCACCACGGCCAACTCAGGAAATACTGACTGTCTGATGGTTGTGTTGGATGGAAAGCCAACTGGATGAAGAATTCATGAGGAGTCCTGGAAAACTCAGTTCAAAGGCAGAGAGCCGTGCTGAGGTTTCCAAATGCACTTACCCTCTGAGGCTTTGAATTCAAGCTCTATCGGAAAAACACAAGTATCTGATTCCAAGGGCATAGCTTCTAGTAATAATAATAATAATAAGGAGCTTTGAAGGCTTCTTGGAAATCAGCTTTTTTAAAATAGTGTTTGAGAAATTGGGTGCAAGTCAAGCAGAAACATGGATTGAACTTCTCCCTTTGCCTACTCATTCTTTTTAAATATTTTATTTTTAAATATGAAAATAATGTGTGCAATTGGTTAAAGAATCCAAACAGTACAGAAAAATATGAAATACAAAGCAAAACGTTGCCCTTCCTGCCTCTCTTCGCATCTTTCATCCCATGAAGTCACAATTTCTTTCTTATGGTGGTAAAAATGTGCATAACAACATTTACCATTTTAACCATTTTTAGGTGTACAGTTTGGTGGCATTAAGTACATTCATCCATCATGCAACCATCACCACCATCCATTTCCAGAACATTTTCATCTTTCAAAAGTGAAAGTCCGGAAGCCGGGAGGGCTCAGTGGGTTAAGTGCTCACTTTGCAGCACTGGGGACCGAGGACTGAATCTCGGCCCGGCCCATGTGGACCCATATGCTGAACTGGGGAGTGCCCCCAGTTTGGTTCTCACTGGGGCGAGACCCCAGCTCAGTTCCTGCCCTGGGCAGCCCCGCACCCACCTGTGGAATGAAACTATGTGGAAAAACCAATGATGTGCAACTATGGAGACTGTTCTGGGCCTTCCCCCTTCTCTCTGTCTCTGTCTCTGTATCTCTCTCTCTCTGTCAAAAACAATGAAAATAAATCTTTAAAAGTGAAAGTCAGTATTGATTAAACACTCATAACCCTTCTCTCCACCCCACCACCCTCTGGCGATTACTCTTCTGCTTTCTGTCTGTATCAATATACCTACTCTAGGCACCACGCATATGTGGAAACATACGACAATGTCCTTTTCTGATAGGCTTATTTCACTGAACACAATTTCTTCTAGACTATTTTTTTATTTTAGGTAGGTTACTCTCAACTCCAGTTTATATGCTTTTATAAAAAAATTATTTTTTATTTATTTTTTGAGAGAAGGTGAGAGAGAGAAAGAGAGAAGGGGGGAAGGCCCAGAGCAACCTCCACAGTTGTACATCATTAGTTGTGACATGGTTTTATTCCACACAGGTGGATGTGGGGCAACGGAGGACGGGAACCAAACTGGGGACCTCCCACGTGGGAGGTGAGAAGCTTTGCCACCAAACCATCCCAGTGGTTACCAGTTGTGTTGCAGTTCAGCATATGGGTTTGCACGGCCAAGGGCCAGGAATCAATCCCCGGACCTTGCAGTTGCAAGGCAAATGCTCAACAGCTGAGCTATCCCAGCATCCCTTGTTTATATGCTTTTATGGTGTTAATGAACCTCTCAAACATAAACAGTATTTATTGATCCCTTGCAGTGAAAGATTTAGTATTATTATTCTATTCCATAATCCCTTCACATATTCCATTTCTCATGCTATTATTTTTATCTCTCCCACTTATTTTTAGTTCTTCAAGTAGGTGTTTCTCTTCGCTGAAACTCTAGACTCATATGCCCAACTGCCTGCTTGGCATCACCACTTGGGTATATAATGAACATCTTAAAGTTAAAATATCCAAAACTCAATTTATGGTCATTGGCTCTACTTCTCCCTGCTCACTTCAATCCATTACCCCACTATCTTCTCTACTCAGTCAATGCAACTTCATCTTTGTAGTTGTTTGGACCCCAAATTTTATAATCCCCCCCCCCGCCACACACACACACTCATTTTTGTCTCTCTCATGTTTCACATCCATACTGATGGAAAATGCTGTTGACTTTACCTCAAAATATATCCAGACTCTGACCACTTCTTATTACTTTTCCTTATCCACATTATCATCATCTCTCACGTGGATTATTGAAATGTTCTAACTGGTCTCCCTGCTTCTTTCCTTGCCCTCCTAGAGACTAATTGCAAAATGGTAGCCAAAGAATTTCCATTAAAATGACTATCAGATCACGTCACTCCTCTTCTCAGAATCAGCCACTGGCTTTCCTTCCCATTCTGAACAAAAGCCAAAATCTTTATGGTAGCCCAGGAAGCTTCTTACTAATGCTTTTCAAATTTCTTTTTTAAAGATTTATTTTATTGTTTTTGACAGAGAGAGAGAGAGAGAGAGACAGAGACAGAGACAGACAGAGAGAAAGTGGAGGGCCCAGAGCAGTCTCCATAGTTGTAGGTCATCAGTTTTCGATATAGTTTCATTCCACACAGGTGGGAGGGGACTGTGCAGGGTGGGAACTGGGCTGGGGCTTCCTGCGTGGAAGGCATGCCCCCTTGAGTCAGCGGCCATACTGGGGGGTGAGAACCGAACTGGGGGCCTCCCACATGGGATGCACACCCTAGTTCAGCATATGGGTTGCCACAGGCCGGGGTCAGGATTTGATCCTCGGACCCTGAAGTTGTAAGGCTAGTGCTCAACCCACTGAGCCATCCTGGCTTCCCTGTGTTTTTGAAACTTTAAAGTTCATATTTTTCACTTGTTAAAGTGCAAATTTGGGGATGCTGAGATAGGTCAACAGGTTAAGTGCTTGCCTGGCATCTGTAAGGTCTGGAGATAGAATCCTGACCCCGGGTTGTGTAAACCCATATGTTGAACTGCGTTGTGACTGGTAACCACCAGAATGACATGGTGAATGTTCTTGCCTCCCAGGAGGCCCTCAGTTTGGTTCCCACCCCGTGTGGCCCCACAACCACCTGTGTGGAATGAAACTATGTCACAGCCAACGATGTACAACTATGGAGACTGCTCTGGGCCCTCCCCGCTTCTCTCTCTCACTTTTTCTCAAACAATAAAATAAATCCTAAAAAACAATTTGAAGTGCAAATTCTGGTCCTCGGTGATCCGATGCTGCTGGCTCAAGGACCACACTGTTATTGTGACACTACGTGATCTTCCTCACAACCTTCATACTCAGCCTCCCGTGCCTCTCAGGCCTGTCTCCTGTTAATACTACACTCCTTCTCTCGCTTCTGGCTCCCCCGCCCACCTCAATCTTCGCGCTGGTTCTCTCTTCCTGCTACACTCTTGCCTCTGGATATTTGTGAGGCTCCCTCTCTCCCCTCCTTCAGGTCATTTTCCAAGTTTCTGCTGAGGCCTTCTCTCAACTCCTTACTTAAAATGGCATTTCTTCCTTCTATGGCTCTCCCTAGCCCCTGTCCCTACTTAACTTTCTTTATAACAACAGTATACAAACGATGGCCTACAGATCTTGGGTCAAATCCGGCCCACTGCTTAGTTTTGCAAATAAAGTCTTTTGGAAACAAAGCCACATGCGTCTGTTTATATATTTCTAAAGTCTGTTTTCTTATTACAATGGCAAAGTTAAGTGCAGATTTAGCAATGGTTTGACTTACAACTTTTTTACTTTATAATGATGTATAATAAATTCTATGAGATAGACTACACTATTATAAAAGGCTTTGTGTTTTGTGACTTTGCCAACTGCAGACTAATATAACTTGTTATGAGCATAGTTAAGGTAGGCTAAGCTAAGCTAAGCTATGATGTTTGGTAGGTTAAGTGTATTAAATGCATTTTTGACTTCTAGATTCTGTAGTAAATATTATTTACCCAGTTACAATATTTGACATGCCTTTTAGAGGGGATGGTGGCCATTTTGGAGTAAACCTAAGAGAAAGCAAATAAGATTTAGTTATAAACCCACTCATCATAAACTGAAAATAAGACTCAGGGGAGGCGGGGAAGAAAGGAGTCTTAAGAGTCAACATTATTTTCATATTGTCAAAGTTGATACCAATTATGTAATTTTATAATTATAACTATATAATTTTTTGAGTCTCAGGTTTATTCCAAAATGGCCACCATTCCTCCCAAAATGCATCTCAAATATTATAACTGGGTAAACAATATTTCCAAAATCTAGAAGTATTATTAAACCCATGAAAAAGAAATGATCATTCTAAAGCCACAGTACCTGAAGAAAAATGTTCCTGTTATCGAAGGTAAATGGATTATCTTTTCTTACTCTTTTATCAATTGCTTAAAATTGTATGTATTTAGATCATGACTTTTGGATACAACTTTTGATTCTCCAAAATTTCTAATCTATCTCTTTTTAAAATTCATAGAATATGCAAATATCTTCATCATATATTTAAAATTGTTGGGCTTCTTAATCTTATAACTTTGCAATGGAATTCACTTTCTTCTTTAAGGTCTCTCGTCCCCCCCCCCCCGCCACTCTCCCCCCCGCCACACATACATACACACACACACATACACCACAACACCTATGGCTTCCTATTCTAATTTCGATCGAATACTTGCTGAATTTATTGTATAGCTGCAAATTTGTTTTTCCACCTTTTACTTTTGGATAAATGCCAGTGTTTCTTGCGTTTCTTGCATAATATATTTTTTTCTTAGCTTCCTTTTTCCTTTTGCTAGAGTACATCCTAAAGTAATTGTTTTCGGAAGAGGAGGCTAGAAAGTAACTACACAGTTTCCTATTGCTGCTCTAACATATCACCGCGAACTTAATAGCTTAACATGAATGTATTATTTTAACAGTCCTTTAGGTTAGATGTCCAACATGGGTATCACCAGGTTAAAACCAAAATATTGGCAGGGTTGGATTCCTTTCTAGAGACACTCAGTGAAAATCTGTTTCCTTGTCTTTCCCAGTTTCTAGAGGCCACTCATATTCTTTGGCTTATGATCCCATTCATCTGTCTTCAACGCCAGTAATGTGATTTTTTTCTCTGATCATTTCTGTGTAGTCACAGCTGCCTCTGACCACATAAGAATAGATTTCCAGCATTTAATGACACGCGTCAAGATTCTTCATTTGATCACACCTGCAAATATCTTTCACCATATAAGGTAATATATTCATAGGTTTCTGTAATTAGGATGTGAATAGCTTTGGGAGGAGGTCATTTTTTTGATTATTATATAACCTTTTGGAATCCTCACAAAATCTGGAATTTTAAAAATTAGCTGCCCACTGTGTATAGAATTCTAGGTTCAAAAGTATGTTCCCTCATAACTTTGGAGACACTGTTCCATGTCATCTGGGGTCAATAATTGTTGATACAAGATCTGAATACAGTCTGATTCTTTGTCCGTTGTAGGTATGTTTACTGTTACAGATCCTGGCATCTTTTAGGATTGTTTTCTTGATCACCAGGGTATGGCTGGGAGTGGGTTTTTGAAAACTTCAAATTCTATTTAAGATCACAAAACATTTTTCCATGTTTTCTTTCATATCTGCATCTTTATGACCTTCAATAATATCTGTAGCTATTCTTTCCATATATGAAATTCCTCTAAGAAGAATAATGTACCTTTTGGATCTATTCTCTGTTTATTTTAACTTTTACTTTATTATATTTTTCTTCTCCTCACTTTTTGCTACATGCTTCATGAGATTTTCTTGACTTAATCTTCCAGATCACTAATTTGGTCTCTAATCATGACCAAACTACTAATTAGCCATTCTGCTGAATTTTTAAAACATTGGCAAAGAGCTAACATTTCCAAGAAGCCTTGAGTACCTGTTTCTCATAACAACAATCACTTTTCAAATATCTCCAAGGTTTCTGATTAAATTTATTTGGGGAGTTCCATTCTGTTTCTTGCTTATTCCTCTTTCTTCCACAGTTTGCTGTTCGCATTTTTAAATCTTGGGTTTTCTCTTTCTCATCAGCTGTCCTCACATATTGATCTAATAGGCTTACTTTTATTTGTGACTCTCTTGTCTGACAGCATAGGTAGCTGGCATGGTTTTCCTTACTCATCCAGCAGGTCCATTTACCCAGAAGGTCTTTCTCTCCCTGGTGGGAGGCTGAGGGAGAGCTCCGGGGTGTTAACCAGGTTCCGGTGAATGGCAGGCTTGTCTTTATAGTACAGACTAGGGAGCAGAGCAGTTTGCTTGAGCAATTTCCACACTACAAAGGAGTGGGCTGGCACACTACAGCCCCCCTGGCCTGAAGCAACCCCTCTCTTTTTCTTCAGGTCAAGTTGGGCTTGTAATTTACCTTGAATTCTTCTCTGCCTCCAGACTGAACCCCCACTCAGACTGTAAGCCTTCCCACGGTCAGTCTCGATTCCCTGACTTTGGCCATTCCGTAGCTGGTTTGAACTCCCCATCCTGTTCACGCCCATCGGAGGCTGTTCCAGGGCTCCCTCAGTACACCGCTCCCACGTTCATTGCAGCCTTCGGTGTGCTTCTCACTGACCCCCTGTACCCCAGATTATGCCTCAGCGATCCCATCTGCTTTCTGCCCTTCAGAAGTGTGTGTGTGGCTATGTGCTCTCTCTCTCCCTCTCCCACCCTTCTCTCATCTCTCTCTTATATCTGAACCACCAAGGATTTATTTATCTATTATGTTCTTTTTTGTGAGATGTCCAGCTTGCCATCGGGGACCATAGATTTGAAATTTTAAATGTCTAAACAATTCAAATCTAAAGTATATAACTTGTATCATCTCCTCTTAGAAACATTTTTCTCCTCTCTCTCCCCATCCACATAGTTTAGGTCCTTCCTTTGGAACCCCAATATGAGTATCTCATGTTTCTTTTTTACTAACATGTCACATTGTATTATTATCTCTGTCTCTTTGTAATGGCTGTGCCTTCAGGCTGAGTGTAGGGTATACATTTATCTCTAGATTCCTAGTGCTCTATACATAGATGTTCAGTGAGTATTTCTAGACTGTGAGTGCATACACTCCTCCTTTACGAATATAGGCATCCAAGGTGACACAATATAACTTCAGCTTTTGAGGAATTCAATGCACAGCATAGTGGGGAAAACAGATAAAACACTGATGATTCTAAGACGGTAAATAAATAGAGTAGATGCAAAGTATATGGGACCACAGACATAGGAAGAGATAACTGTGCTTGAGATGGGCAGAGAGGCCAAAAAAAGCCTTAAAAGGCATAGCTATGAGGGCACGTGAGGCTCTTGAGTAGTGCCAGGTATATTAAAGCAGCGGTCCCCAACCTTTTTGGTACCAGGGACTGGTTTTGTAAAAGACAAATTTTCCACGTGGAGGGTGGGTGGTGGTGGTGATGGGGAGGGATGGGTTGGGGACAACTGAAGCTCATTACATTTATTGTGCACTTTATTTCTTTATTACATTATAGTATATAACAAAATAATTATACAACTATCTAATGCCACCACGGGTCTGGCAGGAGGCGGAGCTAAGGTGGTCATGCCCATGATGGGGAGCGGCTGCAAATACAGACGAAGCTTCGCTGGCTCACCGGCCACGCACCTCCTGCTGGGTGGCTGCACTCCTAACAGGCCACAGACCTGTACTGGCTGGAGGTTGCAGACCCCTGTAGTAAAGCATTCCGGAAACAAAAGAGAACTTCAAAGTTAATTATGACTGTGGGGGGGGGGGGAAACAGAAGGGGAGCAGGGGCAGAGGGAGGAAGAAGTGGAAGAGGAACAGCGGCCAAAGCAAACGGAGTGTCAGCAGCCTAGAGAAGTATTTTGTATTATACTTTATCCTGAGGAGAGCCATTGGAGGACTTTAGGCGAGGAGTAGTATGAACATATAGACATATGATAAATATTGCCATATAGAGGATGGACTGGCAGAGTCTGGAAGATTTGGAACATGATTGTCCTAGTCTAGATGAGAGAAGTGACAAACTTGACTAAGGGACTAAATGCTGGGATAAAGTTATGGGTTCGGGAAATGGCAGGAAGGCAGACCTAGTGGGAATTAGTGACTATGTGAAGTGAGGGGTTGACGCAGAGAGAAGAGGCAAGCTTTCTGAGGGCCCTCCCAGCGCTGGGACCCAAGGATTGCTGGAAAAGACAACGACTTGTTTTGTTTTTCAGTAAATCTCAAGTAAAAGGCAAAAAGGCTATGACAATAATTTATGAGATTCCACTGGGATCTTTAAATCCTTTCTTGAAACTGCAGATTTCAGCTGAAATGAGGAGAAGTCATGTCTTCAGTTCTGTTTTTGACAGCCAGGCTACCCATTTTCTTCCCAGGAAATCGACTGGGACTGGGATGTTCTGGTCAGATACATGAGCTCAGCTCCTTGTCAGGTTTGGATTAATTTTTAAAAATCGGATTAGCATCCAACTTAAGTGGATGTCAACTGCTTGGAATGCATTTTTGGGTCTGAGTGATTTTGATATGAACCAAATGTGATTGCCTAGTAAAGTTTTTATTTTTGCAGAACTACGTATCTTGATGTCTCAACTACACCCCAAGTTTAACTGTTAGGAACCCTCCAAAGGGAGGAATAAATTTGTGCATTTTTACATTAAAAAAAAAAAGTATGTTCCTTACCTGTTCTTAACCATGACAACACAACTCAAAACCATTCAGAAAAAGGGAGAGAATAGGTTTTAGCATATACTGAAGACCATCTCTGTATTAGGCCTGTCCACTAATATTGTGTAGACCAGGGCAATCACATTAAACACAAGAATTATTATTCACATTTCAGAGATGCAGAAATCAGGCCTCAAAGGGGTCTCTAAGTTAGTAAATGGAAGAAGGGATTCCAATATAGACCCATCTGATGTATCATGGCTTGACCTTATACTTGCTTTACTCCGTTTCATTCTCAAAACAGTGTTAAAGTACAGAGACTTAGAGAGACTTAATTAAAAAAAAAGCTTAAGAAGGTTAAATAACCCCTCCAAGGTCACTCACCGGAGAGACCTGAGATTTTGTTTTCCTTCTTTATTTGCATGCCAAAGACACACATCATATGTCTAAGGGTATGTTGAGAAGTATATGGGCAATATGAGATGTCACTGTTAGGAAAACTCTCCACTCTGCTCTTCTTTTTTTCTTTTTTTTTTTTTAAGATTTATTTTTATTGTTTTTGACGAGAGAGAGAGAGAGAGAGAGAGAGAGAGAGAGAGAGAGAGAGAGAGAGATACAGAGACAGAGAGAAAGGGGAGAGCCCCGAACAGTCTCCATAGTTGTACATCATTGGTTTTTCCACATAGCTTCATTCCACAGGTGGGCACAGGGCTGCACAGGGCAGGAACTGGACCGGGCTCTCACCCCGGTGAGAACCAAACTGGGGGCACTCCCCAGTTCAGCATATGGGTCCGCATGGGCCAGGGCCGGGATTTGATCCTCAGTCCCGGGGCTGCAAAGTGAGCTCTTAACCCAGTGATCCATCCCAGCTTTCCCACTCTGTTCTTCTTTAGAAAGCCATTTGTTTGGCAGCCATTCCCAAAGGCTTTAGAGATGGCGAAGAGGAAAGGGGCCTGACTCAGTCCAGTATTAGACTTGCTCCATATGGCACATGTAATTCTAATACTCCAAATAGCCCTGTGGGGTGGGTATCATGATTCCTGTCCCCTAGATGAAATTAAAGTTCAGAAAGGTTAAGTTATTTATAGTTCCTACACAGGTTTGGCTGACCCCAAATCACAGGTTTTCAGGTTAGTGCTTAACCACTCTGAGGGCAGTTATTTAGAGAAACATGTAAGAAGGAAGAAGGTGATCAGAACGCAAGCTCTGCAGTGGTATTTCACTTGGCCCATAAAGTTTTCCTGGGTAGGAAGTAAATAAACATCCTTTGATAAAATTTGCTGGTGGTTCTAAATTGGGCCCTCAGTAAACATGAACAGCACGAAATAGCAATACAAATGATCCCCAATGAGGTAGGTGAGAAGAGCAAGCAGGAAATAACAAGATGAGACTGATTACCCCACAGGAAATCCTGAGTTAAAACACGTGGGCAGGCCATGTGACTCACATAAGCAACTCACCTAAGCACCTTTCAGGAGCTCAGACCTCTGCAGGTGGAGGGGTGTGAGTGGTCATGTATCCAACTCAGGCAGAAGAAGGAAATGATCCAAAGCCACAGTCAAAAAAATGGCAGAGTTGGGACAAACCCAAGGTCTCCTGTCTCGTAAATTGTCTTCTTCCATTATAGCCTGTGGGTTTTAGAGTCATAGGTACCTAAACCTAATGCTACCAGTTAGATGCTATGTATCTTCAGACATGTTACTTATTCTTGGCAAAGTAATAGATATTCCTTAGGGTTATTTTGGAAAAATATATAAAAAAATATAAGGATTGCTTTCTGACATGGAGAGGTTAATACCCACTTTCATTTACAGCAGAGAAATGCCTTAAGGGCAATAGCTATGGTGCAGGATATATTATATCTGTAACTATGCATAATGGATGCTAAAAGCTCTTCTAGGAAGACAGGTAATGCAATCCAGCTGCCATTGGCAGTCTTCAAATAAATCAATCAAAGATCAATCATAGAGGGTCTATAACGTGTAAGGCAGACTTTGTGCCACCTCCTAGCTCGGACAGTAAGGGATGCTGGTGGGCAGAACAGTGATGTCACTATATGCTGAGACCATTGAGGAAGACAACCTGAAGGAGTGGGCCTAGATCTGGAAAGAATCATTTTCAGAGGAAAGACTCCACAGAAGAGATAATGTGGAATATGATTTCTACAGTGCACACTGCCTAACGGGAAAGGTTGGGACACACTTGATTTGTTTATACAATAGGATGCTTAGGTGGAAGTTGGCCATTGCATCAAGATACCTTAGAAGCTGCATTCACCGTATGTAGAATTTACAAAGGACATAGCCCAAAATAGATTCTGTGGCTCTTGGAACCTATGTTCTTGAGGATTTATAAATTGGAGATAAATCCAGAGATTGGAGGTTAAGCAAGGACTTGTGAGAAGAATGTCTTTGACATGAGGTGTGCTTTGAACCCCACTCCTCCAGGGAAGGGGTGAAGTAAGGGCACATCCCCCTTCCTTCCAAGACTGAGCACTTCCCTGTGGCCACTTGGAGCGGTCAATAAAGGTGCTCTGAAGAGATGGACTGGCTCTGTCTCCTGCTGGGAGAGCCAGCAGCAGGAGCAGTCTGGCCAGCTGCTGGTGGCTGGGAAGAAGGACAGGTGGTGGCACTGGATTAGCCTGCCTCCCAGAATCTGTCAGGTCAAAGATGTATTTACATATATTTTCTGAAGAACAGATATAGACCATGCAAGAAAGAGAGACAGCATGGTGTTATTTAAAGTTCTACCCAAGCAACCTTCTAGGAAGGGATAACTAAATAGAGAGCCTGTATGAACCAGACTGCTAGAAAAAGGGGGCTCGGCATTGGGAGGGGACAGCCAGCTTAAGGGAAACTCCTCATTCCCTGAAAGTGCTCCCAATGAGGACCTTTGCAAAGGCCACAACTTACATCCCCTCTTCTAGCTTTAATCATCTTTGATCAGGCACCAGGGATCAGAGAACCAATGTAAACCAATGCTAGTTTATGACAATATACATGAAATAAAATCTCACCTGCCCTGTCCTTTACCATTTGCTCTTCGCTCTTTGTTCCTCTACCATTCCAACTCCAGGGTGTGTTCCTAGGCCAGAGTTAGAAAGTTGTGGGAAGAAGATCTGGGTACAAAAAGAAGACACTGTCTATAGCCCTCCTCTGGACTGCAATGGGCCAGAGACAAAGGAGGAAAAAGTAGTCATCTTAAATGAAGTTGGAAGCTCTGACTCTATTGAATTAAGCTTGTACTTAAGAATTAAAAAAAAAACTACTGAACTTTTGATTATCAAAGAGTAAACAAGGAAGTCAGGGGGGTTACCTCAGCTTGCATCCAGGAATATTGGAAGGACCACTCCCACTGGGAAAATTAAAAGGACAGCAAGAGACACAAATGAAGTTGCTTTTTCTATTGCAGTCCATGCATCCCACATGTGCACTGGTTACTTTTCCATATTTGATTCATTGGATTGTGTTCTTTATAGTGGCTTGTTTGATTTCTTACTAGATGTGAGTTCTTGACTTATATCAGATTTGTGCATACAGTTGGTCTTCAATACATGTTTTGGACTGAGATAGGCAGAGGGAAAGTTACATGGGTAGGTTAGTAGAACAGAAACCATCTTACAGATGCTGATCTTTCTGTTCGATCGCTTAAATTTTATCCCACTCCTTTCATCCATTCAATGAACACTTATTAAATAAGTTTTATGTCATTCCCCAAATAATCTTTTCTCTCATGTCACAATGAATATTACACCATTCTAGTCAACTCAGCTTTGGGACTCATAATGAATGCAGCTTTATTTTCTCATTTTCTATCATTATTTATTTTTGCATGTTTCTCTCTGAGGGCCAAGGCAATGTTGTATATATTTATGAATCCTTAGCACAATATACATCACATAACTGCCCAGTAACTGTGAAACAAATTGATGAACAGAGAACATCAGAAATCCTTCCAAAACTCTAGGTATCAAGCCTACTGAACTCTGAAGAAAGATTGATCCCATACTGCCCTGGTATTTTTTTGAATGCAGTTTATTCAGGGGATAGAATTAGGAGCTATGACTCTGACAAAGGGGCCTGAATCTCAGAACTGTCAGCTATTTGGAATGTATATAATTTTTTTTTCCCTAAGACTTTGTTTTGAGGATAATAATGAGGCCAATAATAATTATTATAAGTGAGACATGTGAAAGTACAGTAGACTCTCTGTTAAATGGCACCCATGATGATTAATAGATGCTGGATAAATGTAAGTTGACTTTCATTAGCTAGCACTCGAATGCCGGTTGCTTGAGTGCTGGTTAATGGAGGATCCACTGTACCTAGTAAAAGCATATGCAGTTTAGTGCCTGGTAATACAATAGGTTATCTATCTATCATCTATCTATCTATCTATCTATCTATCTATCTATCTATCTATCTATCTATCATCTCTCTATCCATCTATCATCAATTTATATCTATCTATCTATCATCTATATCTATCTATTTATCATCTATCATCTATCTATCTATCATCTATCATCTATATCTATCATCTATCTATCTATCTATCTATCATGTAGCTATCACCTATCACCTAAATTTTTAAACTTACTTGCTCCTTATTCTTTATGCTCAAAACCCAAGCATCCTCTGGGGGTAGAAGTCATAGAAAAAAAATTAATAGTGAAGGTCAAAATCAAGGATATAACCATGTTTGAGGAGAGCTGAACTAAAATAACACTACTGATAACAGTACAAAGAACATGGCAACTGTAGGGAGAACATTTGGGTTTGGTTTGGAGCCCTGTTTCTGTCACATATCAACTGACAACTTTGGCAAATCGATTTCTTTAGCCTCTTTTAATCTATCTTTAAATGAAGTCAGTAAGATGTGTAGGCCCTTTTTGGGGATAGAATCTGTATCTTACTCATCTTTATGTGCTTAGCACCTGTCACAGCATTTGGTATGTAATGGTAATCATATAAATTATAATAAATTACTATTTTCTAAACATTTGATTGTACTAATTCATTTAATCTTTAGAACAACACTATCTGCCATAAAATTGAAATGTTACAAAGGGTGGAAAAGGGTGAAGGGGAACAAGAGGTTCACATTTCCAGGTATAAAGCAGACGAGTCATGGGGAGGTAACGTACAGCATAGGAAATATGAGCATGGTCAATAATATTGTGACAGCGTGGTGCTATATCAGATGGACTTATCATGGTCATCACCACTTTAGGTATATAAATGTTGAAAAGCTATGGTGTACACATGTAACTAATATAACATTGTGCATAAGTATATTTTAATAACAATCTCTAAAAATTATAAGGTTGTATTTTAGTTTTATTTCTCTACTTTGATCTAGAGGACATGCTGCTTGGACTTATAAAAAAAAAGGGGGACCATTTCTAGAGATTTCTATAAGCATCACCCTTTGTTTATGCTATTTCATTTAATCTTCATTACAGCTCTTTGAGGAAAATCTAATTATCCCATTTTATAGATTTGGAAACTGAAACTCAGACAAATTAACTTCATGATAGGCTCATTGGCTACTTAGCTACTCAGTGGCAAGGTTATGATTCACATCTCAGTTGTTGGTCTCTGAAACCAGGCACCTCTAGTGATGGCTAAAGAAAGAAAGAGGAATAAATTCACAATGAATTTGCAGTAGGTTGAAAGAGGGGTTAAAAATGTCAAAGGCAGAAGTGGAGCCTTGCATCCCCCTGCCTCCAACACCATTTCAAACACTTTTCTTACTCTGAGAGTTAGACGTGGATGTCCCCAAAGTCCCTCTATTTTCAAGGAAAGGCCAATGCTAACTGCTGGGAACTGCAAAGGATAAGGAAACGGTTATTTCCAGAGAAATCTGAGAGGACAAGAGGAGGTACCGTATTTTCCGGTGTATAAGACAACCGGGCATATAAGACAACCCCCTAATTTTACAGTTAAAACATAGGTTTAGGCCTATATTCGCTGTATAAGACTATAGCCTCGGAAGTGGGGGGTTAAAAAATAGGACTGTTGAGACCTGTGTCTGTGGGCTCTTGCACATGATGATTGTTCTGACTGGGTTGGACTTTCTATTCTTTCCCCCAGTGCTGGGGAGGCAGCTGCACCAGAAGTTAGGTGAGAGCTCCTGGGGTGGGAACGTTGCTTTAACTGACTTTGGGTCCTCCCCTCTGGAGCTCACTTTCCCCAACCGATTACGAGTGGGCTGGGACATCTGACATGAAAAGGCCCTTCCTGTTCTATATTCCATGGTCTTAACTTACTGTTTATGTTTATTCTAGTATCCCACACCCTAGGGAGAGTGCTTCAGGCCTAACTTTGGGAGATGGCAGGTATTGCATATTAATATTTCTAAGGTATAAATTTAATCATGTCGGTCATGCTTAACCCTCTAGTATGGTACTTTTGCAGGTTCCCCAATTGAGGAACCCATTTGTTTTTATGTTACTTAATTGGGTGGAGTGTATGTGGGTGGGGAGGCTACTTAAAAGGTAGAGTTCTTGTTTGTAATCCCAAGTCCACACAGCACAAACTATGAAACCGTGGACAAGTTATTAATCTCTCTAGGCTTCAGTTTCATCCTCTATTAAAGAGAGTATTAGTGGTACCCCCCCAATGGGCTTGTTATCAGGGCTTGAGTCAATTTCTGTAAAGAACTAAGAAGAGTGCCTGTCCCACAGTGAACACTCAGTGATACAAATGATTTTTATGAATTTTCATCAACTCTATTTCTTGTTTTGCACATGAGAAAACAGACCCTCAGAAGGTTTAAGCAACTTGCTCCAGGTCCTACAATAAGCATATACTAAGAATAGGGACAAGAGTTTTAGGATATTCTGATTATACTTCAGCCTGGGACCCAAAAATGCCCAGTTGTACCCTCCTGTCACTGCCCCTTCTAACTTTGGTCAGTGTGTGCCCTGAACCTGAGGCAGGTGGGCAAGGGAGCAGGAAGCTGAGGGCAGGTGTGCTACCCTGAAGGTAGCCCAAGAATATCATGACTAGCCTGTGACCAGACTGTCAGACTACAATTCCACCTAGAAGCCAGCAAGGAGAGGGCAGCAGCGTGGGAGCATGGAGAAAGGGTAGTCTTTCCTCAATAGCAGTTAACGTTTTACCTGCTTCTTTGTTGTATTCAAGGTCATTCACAAACTGCCCCAACACTGACTTTTCAACTTCATCTCCACGCTATTTGTATTTCAACCTCATCGGGATATTCCATATTCTGGGCCCTCTATACACCATTCTGCTCCAGCAAATAACAGGGTGGTTAGACACTTCTCCCCATCCTCCCCCACCATTTTTTTTCTTTTCTGTTATGATAAACAAAAACCTGATTAAATTTTTTCACCTCATTGTTAATTTGGATTAAGCCTGACCAGAACATCACCCTGTGTTAGTATCATCTGAAATTGCAAAAACTACCCCGTGATACATAGAGCTTAGATGAAGCAATTACCACAAAGTAAAACTGGCAGCGACTCAAACTGCACATGCTACTCTTTGTATTAAACCAAAAAAAAAAAAAAAAAAAAAATGTGATGGAATAATCAAAGTTTCTTGACAAAATTTTATCTGCATTATTTGATGTGAGAAATTGAATTTGGTAAAAATAAATAGCAATCAATAAAATTTGCAATGACTGAAGCTAAAATTAATAAAATGGAACAGAGACAATAAACTGACTCAGTGAGTCAAATCTATATAGAATTGAAATTACAATTCATGTTAAAGAATATATAATAAAAGTGGAAACAGAGAACTTATGCATAATTTTCCTGTAGTACATGATGACACATTTTTTTTTCTAGATGCTAAGACAGTTGCTGGTTGAATACATCAGTTTACATCTTAATGAGACAGTTATGCAGATCTTAATTAACTTATCCTTTGCTACATGGCATTTCCTTGTGTGTGTGTGTGTTATTTGTTTGTTTGTTTGTTTGTTTAGAAACAAGTGAATGGAGTGCAAACACAAAATGAACACAGGCTTTGCTCTGTGCTCCAATTTCTATAGAGCACCCCAAAGTGTGCTGGCCAAATCACTCATCCTGTGCACTGTATACACTTTAAGGGCCGGGAAAGGTTGCTTCAGCTGGTGTTAAAAAGTACCTAAATCTCGTGCATGTAAAATTGGCCCATAAGACTTCCTTCTAGAAAACTCTTCCTTTGAATGTTTTTTGTGACTTCAGTCATTCTCCCATCATTGACTAAGTATTGACACTGAATGTTTAGATATGGTTCATGCCTTCCAAGGGGGCAGGACACAGTCTGTCACACACATAGAGCGAGATGTGCTGTTTCCTAATAGACTCGACCTAATATGCAGAGGAGATAGAAGTCAGCTTTGCTAGGTGAGTATTCAGAAGAGTGATATGCAAAATTGTCCAAGTCATAGGGATGAATGCCTCCAGTTCAATGAACAGCACGGGCAGCGCAGTGAGGAAGGTAGCTGAGGAGTTGGTAGACTGAGAATAGGGCCTGCAGACTAGGGCTTCTGGGAATTATGGTGGAGACCATCACTACGTCTTCCCAGGTCAGGGTGAGCTCATGTAGCCCAGTCTAGTCCTGAGGCGCAGGCATGGGGCCCAAATAGGTAGCTTCAACTTGTGCTAAAAAGTATCTAAATCCCATATGTGAAAAAGAGGCCCATAAAACTTCCTTCTAGAAAACACCTTCTTTGACCCCTTTAAACACCGATTGCTCTTTCAGTGTGATATCCAACGATTCCCTTAGGACTAAAGGGCATTTTGAGATACTGCAGAGCTATCTTAGTAGCTTCTTGGGGTCACTGAATAATTTGGGGGTTTGCACTGAGGCACCGGGGAGGCATAGTTCACATTCACTCCATGACAGTCAAATAACTTGAAAGCTGGGATTTAGGGGTCTAGGCTCAAGAAGCAAGACCTTAAGTCAGGCCTCAAGCCTGTGGTCTTCAGTCTGAGGTATATAACCCCACTGGACATACCTAAAGACTTCTCAAAAAATGGGCAGGCACAGATAATTTTAGAGGTATTATTTTCTAGTACCTGAACTTGCATATATTATGCTCTCTCCCAGCTCTGATCTCCCCAACAGCTGGCAAGAGATTCTCCTCTCCTTTCCCACATCCACTTTCATAATCTCCTTCCCTGTCCCCTTTTAAACACCAACTGCTTTATGGTTTCAGGAGACTAAATCAGCACACACACATACACACACACACGCACACCCACACACTTTGCAGAGATGTTTAAAGAAGACTAGGTTCTAGCATAAAAATCTAATATGTTAGAATAGAATTCTGTGGGAGAAGTAAAATAAAAACAGGAGCTCAAGTAGTTGGCTGTTTTTTTTTTCTTTTAAGAAGAAAAATGAATAATGTAAAATTTCCAACTGTTAAAGAAGAGCTTGTTTATACATTTTTCAAATGGATTGTGGTAGGTTTTAAGTAACTGTGGTATTTGAACTAAGTTGATGTAATTATTTTATTTTAAAATGTCAATATTTACAACATGCTGTTTAAAGTTCGATGAAAAATTTCAAATGTCAGTTTAAAGGGTGTGTTTTATAAACCGATTTTTACAAAATTGTTCTAAGGGTACAAGAGGAAAAAGTTTGCAGACCTCTGCTCGCTTAAGCCTGCCGAGCAAAGCGTTTCTGGCCAACGTACTGGATTCTGTCCTCTGGGCCAGCATCTGTTCTACCTACTGTCCCTCACCCTCAAGAGTGGGACCCAGATGCTAGGACCCAGAGCCCCGTTCTGGGCTCCTTTCCAGTCTCCTTCCGTGGAATTTGTTCCCACATTCTCAGGAAACTTCACACATAAAACCCTTCATTCTGCATATTTTCTTCCATTATTATGTTCAATGCCCATCAGAAAGAGATTAATGATCCCTTTAAATAGAACCCAAATCCTGAGCAACTCGACCTTTTAGACAAGAAAATCCAAGCCTTTAGAAATAAAAATACAATATCATGCTGATCCTTTTGAAGGGAGAAAACGTGCTTTTATTTCTTCATGATGTGTTACCCTCCTTCTTCCTCCCCCAGAGTGGCTAGAAGTGTGTAGCGAAAAGTGCAAATAGCAGACCATGAAGATGCATGCAGGCTAGTGTTGGGCACAGAATACTCTTCTATCCTGATGCCACCCACCCCTTCCAAGCTGTGAGATCTTGGGCAAATTTCTCATTCTCTCTGAGTCACAGATTCACATCTGTAAGGTGAAATCATAATGTAAATCTCTAATGATTTTTGTAAAGATGATATAAGATATTTATGAATGTGTGAAATGTAGTAGGCAGCCAACACATATTATTTTGAGCACTGAATATATAAGTGCTGTTCCTGACACTGCATTTGGGGAAACAAAGGTGAAGAAGATACGAGTACATCTTTAAGAAGTTTCCAATTTAGTGGCAGAGCCAGACGAATCTAGCAGGTGGTTACCGTAGCGCAGTAGTAGGATGCTTACAGCAACCAAGGCAAATGTGGAGTTTAATGGC